>OY744615.1:47272811-47307811 GCA_963556255.1 Allolobophora icterica | reverse complement strand
TGGATGGATGGATGGATGGATGGATGGATGGATGGATGGATGGATGGATGGATGGATGGATGGATGGATGGATGGATGGATGGATGGATGGATGGATGGATGGATGGATGGATGGAGAAACAGGAAGAGATGACATAGTTTATTTCATGTATGTTTCAGACTCCCTTGGTTTACCACACCTGTTTTAATCAGGTAGATAGACATGAAAGCAGTGCTCTTGGGCGGGATACAACCCATATATTTGGATGGCGGCGTATGTATGTTTCTTAGTATTGGAAGGAGAGCAGCCCCGAAGCTCTCCGTGAAGCAGCTGTGGTATGAAGTGTTAGCGACTTAATTTCCTTAGCCTCGGCATATGAGGGTGGGTGGCCAGTCATCTCCGTCACCGTCTCATCGTCCCAACAACAGTGTATGGTCAGTGGACTCGCAATAGCTGAGTTGCTAGGGGCGCAGGTGGGGCAGATTTGAACCCCTGACCTCTCGATTTACATTCCAGCACGCTAACCACTACACTATCGAATAAGATCAGAAAACGAAAATCTCAATGAAAGACTTTTCCTTATAAAGAAGCATAAAACGGTCTTTGTAATTCATGTAAAGTCACAGAAAACACTAATCATTTATTATTAAATTGTAAAAGAGAAATATCTCTTACAAATTAAGAGATAAATGTATTTCATATAAAGTAGATTTTAACATCAAGACTTTGCTTGGTGTAGGATGGGTTCTTTTAAAATGTTTCTAAATTTATTTACAAAGATAATTGCATGACCTTTAAAACTGATTCACCGTGTCTCAATCTATTCTCGTATCAGATTATTGAATGATGAGGTTCAGAATCTTTATAGACAAGTTGGAATCAGTTTTAAAGGTGTCTAAATGTGACTCTGGATCTGTTAAAACTCTGGGTCAAGTATTTCTTAAGTAGTAGCGTCTGTGGATAACGGAACCAACAATTTGCAGAAATAGATGGCGCTGATAGTTTGGCATCCAACAGCAGTATTTGTTTGTAGCCAGCCGTCAGACAGCTTCATTTGTTTAACGACATCTTGTGACTTAGAGGGCAGATGACGTCGACTGTTCTTTTGACTGGATTATATCCAGAGAGTTATGACATGCCCGTCTCAGCTTAACAAAGATGATAAAGAGTCTCTCCGCTCCTTTTTCCAATCTTGAAACTGGCACTACCACATTACGGGGGAGCGGAATGCTAGCTTCCAATGTTTAACGACATCTTGTGACTTTCAAACCCGTTCAAGTGGACCTAAACTTACTAATTACCCCAGTCTTTGAAGGCGACAGACCAGTACGACGCAAAGTTATTTATAGTCAAATAAATATGATTAAAGGAGGTGTCTAAGCAATCAGAAAACAATAAATGTTTATAAATCAGGTAGGGAATTAGTAATTTTACTAATGGTAGGACTAGTAGTTTCCTATATAGTGAACGAGAGTGTGTCGTTACAAAGAGGACTAGCGTCGCCCTTCCTCCTTCTTAGTGCTTGGGAGTTGGAACTGGTGCTACCACTTCATACCAGGGTACGGTGTTATAATTTCATAATATTATGATTAATAATTTTGGATGTTTAGATGCTTTTATTCATGCTGTGTCATCAAAGGCATGGTTAGCGTCAATCTCCTTCTTTCTACGGGCTTGGGACTGGCACTACCACAGTACGAGCGGTGACGTAGTATATCATCAACATTCAATATACATGGCGATCTCAGATGCATTAAAAATATTTATGTTATAAAATGTTATAGTAAACATTGATCTATAGAGGTTTTATGAATTTGCACCAAACTCGGGGACACATGTATAAATTATTCAAGAGGCCGAAAGGAACATTAGGGCAGAAATTCTTCAGTACAAGAGTTGTAGACCTATGGAATGGTTTGGATGATAGTAGGCCTACTGTCTCAGTGGACACTATCACAGCTTTTAAGAAGCTAGGAAAATTGGACTATTAAGCATTACAGGTTAATTTGCAGTGGTTCTAACACAGACTAATCTAACAGAAGCATTGAGAACGGACTGAAAAATAACCAACCATTTATATATATGGTTGGTTATTTTTTAAAAGAGCTGTCTTTTACGGTATACTTAAATTGACGTTGAGTGAAGGTCAAATCGAACGTGCTTTTGAGTGTGGGCATTTCAAAACAGTGACGTCATTGGTAATAAATATTCATTAGTTGAAGCGGCCAATGAGAGGATCGTAACTTGCAAATGTTGACTTCGCCTCATTTCTGTTCGTTTGTATTATCAATTGCAACTATCGTCTTCGTAATCACTGTGTAATCCCATCGTGTCTGTGTCGACGGGAATTTATCAATAAGCAAATAAAATTAATTATGATCGATTGACGTTGAATTATAACATTTATCATAAAACGCTTTGATGCAATGAACGGAATCGGAGATGCTTCGAGGATGCAGTTGCGAATCTTTTATAGATGCAAAGGAATCAGTTTTAAAGGTGTGTAAATGTAGGTTCTGCATTTGTGGATAAATCTGGATCAAATCCCTCTTAAGTTGTAGCTTCTGTTGGATAGCGGAGTCGACGATATTCGGAAATAGATAGTGCTGGTAGTTGGCATCCAATAGCCGTGTGAGTTTGTAGCCGTCAAATAGTTAGTTACAATTGTTTAACGACATCCTGTGGCTTACATGGTGATGTCGAGGGCGGGGGATAGAGTAGTGGTAACACTCATGGCCAGGAGAGCACAAGGTAGGCGGATCGACTCCCGTAACCCCCATCCAAGGCGGCGCCTTGCATGGCTGCCAAACCGTATGTTTAATTAAGATATTGATTGTACTTTCATGTCTCAATGTAATCTTACTGCGTCTGTCGGTTTGAAATAATAAAGAATATAATTATTACATACTGTGCCGTTGGTTTGACTAAATTATATCCCGAAAGTTATGACATGACGTTCTCAGCTTGGCATTTCAGGGGGTGCGAGAAAGAGTAGGTAAACATTTTTATCGGCTGATAGAAAATCCGTCATGTTTATACATATGTCACGAAATTAACTCGTTACAAAAATTGTTCGCATTCAAGGTGAGGTCACATTTATTTTATTATAACAGAGCTTGATATTAATAAATGTAAAGTGTGTGCATGTGTGTATACTTATTGAGCAGTGTTTGTATCGTAGTGCAACTGGTGTCTTGCAGTGTGCCGGCATTTGTAGGTCATTATTTTTGCTTTGAGTGCAATGTCATATCAATTGACATTATATTTTGAAAGAAGCAATGAGCAGGACAAGTTTGTCAAAACGGGCTTTATGAACAGGTAAATTAGCTCATATTTTTCTCCTGCTGGTTCGCAGATTAACCCTTAATTTTTCATCACGTCAAAAAGAAGGAAATGGAATGATGAGTATATGCGCTTTGGTTTCACTTGGACAACAGGAAATGATGACTTGCAGAAACCCCAGTGCATTCTTTGTAGCATTATGAATTTATATGTGCATTTTATGCACTGAGTTAAAAGCTCATTTTTAGTTCAGTTTGTTCACCCACAGTACTGTATGTGGTTCAGTCTGTGGTTCAAGAAATAGAAATGTGACTTAGTTGTCTTCAAATGTGATATGACTTTTGTAGGGGGTGCGAGCGCTCATCAAACATTTCCAAGGGGTGCGAGGCAATAGAAAAGGTTGGGAACCCCTGGAGTACCAGGTGGTGGATCCATAGCTAGTTTAACGACATCGTATGGCAACAAAGACCGTTGACGTCGTCATAAATTTGTCTGAAGTGCCGGTTGGTTGGTTAGTTAGTTGCTGTTGATTTGCGTCGCCCTTCTTTCTCAAGGCGGTTGAGATTTGAGAATCTTAGGAAGCGGTATACACATGACGCTTATCATAAAGATACTGGGGACATAAAAGCAGAAGATACTCATGTGACCCGATTTAGAATTTTTTTATAGAAACTTTGGAATCATTTTAAAAGGTGTCTAAATGTAGCTTTGCATCTGTGGATAAATCGGGGTGAAATTCTTCTGTTAAGTTGTAGCATCTGTTGAATAGCGGAGCTAACGATTTTCAGAAATAGATGGTGCTTGTAGTTAGGATCCAAAAGCCGTGTGAGTTTATAGCCGTCAAATAGTTAGTTTAAATTGTTTAACGGCATTTTGTGGCTTTCAGAGCAGATAACGTCGACCGTACTATGCTGTTGGTTTGACTGGATTATATCCAGAGAATTATGACAGGCCGTTCTCAGCTTAACAAAGATGATCTTTTTCTGAGCTTGGGCTCTACACCATTACTGGATATTTGTTTGCAGTGTTTAACGACATCCTGTGGCTTTCGAGGTCGTTCACGTCGACTTAACATTGCCATTAAAAAAACAAGATGAAAAAAATACGAAGCAAACTTATTTATAGCCAAATTAAGATACTTAAAGGAGGTGTTTAAACAAAGAGAAAACAACTAATGCTTATAAATCTTTTAGAGCATTCATGATTTTAGCAGTAGGCCTATTAGTTTTCTGGTTACCCACACTATTTCTTAACAACAGACGATTAGCGTCGCCCTCCTCCCTTCTCTCTGCTTGGAACTGGTTCTACCAGAGTACGGGCAGTTTTATAATTTAATAGCATTATGATTACTAATTTTTGTTGGTTAGCATAGCTGTTTAGCGACGCTGCGTTATAAAAAAATTATCAGCGCCTCTCCACTCCTCTTTCCAGGCTTTGGACTGGCACTACCACATTACGGGAGAGCAGAATAGTAGTGTACTGTGTTTAACGACATCTTGTGGATTTCAACGACGTTCACATCGACCTGACGTGACGAAAAGACTCAACATAACAGCGCGAGGAAAACTAATTTATAGTACAATAAAGATCTTTAAAGGAGGTGTCTAATAATCAGAAGACAATTAATGTTTATTTAGTTATAGGCCTAATAGTTTCCTGGTTAACACTACTGTGTCGTAGCGAGGACGATTAGCGTCGCCCTCCTTTCATCTTCCTGTTTAGGACTGGCGCTACCAGATTACGGGCAGCCTTATAATTTCATAATATTAGGAATTATAATTTTGGTTAACTTATTGTTGTTTAACGACACAGTGTAATAACAAAGATGATTAGCGTCCCCCTCCTCCTTTCTCCAGAATTGGGACTGGCGCTACCACAGTACGAGCAGTGACATATTTATTCATTAATATTAATTATTCATGATATTCGTTATGCGACAATAGATGTTTGGAGCTTTGAATTGTACGTTTGCTAGAGAAATATAAATATTTTTGTGAACTGAGTTTTGTGTACAGTCTTGCAGTGCGAGATGTTAGCGTATATATTTAGTGCGCTTACTTTAGTTTCACGTGTATATGTATATATGATAGATGTATAACGTTTAGTCTTAGTGACACGCGCGGCCGGCCAATCTCGGCAGCGGCGCGCTATATGTATATTATTAGAGTTCGTTTATGCGCACAGAAGACAGGTGTGTCAAGAGGCGCGAAGAATTATGCTGACTGGAGAAGTTTTGAATTCGAGTGTGTTCGCTGTAGTAGTGTGGCTGACTAGTTGAGTTGTAATCGAATTGAGTTCTGTCTGTTTGTTTCTTATTAAACTGGAAAGATATTAAACTGTGTTGCTGATTAATTCAGGTTATACTTATACGTAGAATTAGTGTTCAAAAGGTGAACGTTAAATAGGCGTTAAGTACGAAGAGAACAAGGATTTAATCAGAAGGATTGTCAACGGAAGGATTGGGTTGACATTATTGGTGGCAGCGTCGGTGTGGATAAGAACTCACGGTGGATAAAAACTCACGGTGGAACAGCGTCGGTGTGGATAAGAACTCACGGTGGATAAGAACTCACGGTGGATAAATACTCACGGTGGAATAATTACTCACGGTGGATATAAACTCACGGTGGATTAAAATTCACGTTATCACCTCCTTCGGCGGATAGAAGAATCTACGACGGTGATAAAATAATTTACAACGGTGTTAGAAGAATCTACGACGGTGTTAGAAGAATCTACGCGTTGTGTGCTGTGTGACGTGTCTACGATATCAACGACGGTGGAACACGAGAAACGGTATAAAAATTTCGTTGTTTTTCACGAACAAATATAAAAGAAATCCCGTTTGTTTATCGATTCACGCACCAAGAAAAACCGTGACTTCTTTGACAAGAGAAATCACCAAAGTAAACAAGTAAGATGGAGAAACTAAGTGCTGAAAGACAAGCAGATATTAAGAAGATGTCTACGGAAAGGCTGAAACAGCGTTTGTTGAAAGCCGGTTTTAAAGAAGAACAATTAGAAGGTATGTCACGTGGTGACATGATGCAGGAACTCGCCGATGTGTGGGTTAAAGAAGAAGTCGAAGAAGAAGGTGCCGTTGGCGGTGCCGTAGAAAAGGCTATTGAAAAACCTCCTGCGCCTATGTCTATGGAGATGTTGATGCAGTGGATGATGATGAAAGAAGAAAGAGAGGAGAGACGAAGACAAGAAGAGAAAGAGCTGAGACAAGAAGCAGAACGTGTAAGACAAGACGATTTGCGCTTGCAGAGAGAGAAAGAAGAGAAGGCAGAATTTGCAAGGCAAGAAGAATTGCGCTTGCAGAGAGAGAAAGAAGAGAAGGCAGAACGTCTTCAAAGAGAGAAAGAAGAGAAAGAATTGCGCTTGCAAAGAGAGAAAGAAGAGAAAGCGGAACTTGTAAGGCAAGAAGAATTGCGCTTGCAGAGAGAGAGAGAAGATAAAGCAGAACAAGTGCGTAAGGCAGAACTGGAATTGCAAAAGCATCAGTTTGAGATTCAATTAGAACAGTTGAAAAGAGATAGGGAAGATGCTGAAAGAAGAAGACTGGAGCAGATGATTGAATTTGAAAGAGCTAGAAAAAGTGATGAAGAGGTTCGTCAGCAACAGATTGAAGCAAAGAGAATGCGTGAAGAAGAAAAAGAAAAAGCGCGAACGTTAGAGTTGGAACGCGCAGAACAGATAAGACAAGAAGAACTCAAATTTCAGAAAGAAAGTTTGGAAAAGGCAGAGGCAGAAAGACAGGAACGTCTGAAACTGGAGAAATCAAAATTGACATTGAAAGAAACACAAATGAGAGAAGAACGGGAAGCAGAAAGAAGGAAACAGCAAGAAAGTGAAACTTTGGTGTCAAAAATTAAGAAAATAGGTGATGCAATGAAGCATGTATTGCCTCAAATGCCAACTGATATGATGGAGGTGCCATTATATTTTGAAACAGTCGAGAACGCGTTTCGTAGTTTTGCTGTGGAAAAGCCGTTTTGGGTGAAATTATTACTACCATTGATGACGCCGAAAGCTCGAACCGTTCTGAATAGATTGTCATACGATGATCTAGACAATTATGATAGAGTCAAGCAGCACTTATTAAAAGAATTTAAATTGACCTCCAGAGAATACAGAGCCAGATTTGTGGATGCTAAGAAGACAACAGAAGAGACTTATACGATGTTTACGGCAAGACTTAAGAACTTGCTAAACTATTACGTGAGAAGTCGAAACGTGAACAGAGAGTATGATACGCTCTTTGATTTGCTGGTAGCGGATAAGCTGAAAGAATGTTTACCGCCAGGTCCACTACAGTTTGTATTGTCGAAGGAAGGAACTGACTGTCTCCAAGCTAGTGCAGTGGCAGACCTAGCAGACATTCATGTAAACAATCGAATTGGGTTTGCGATCCCAAATATAAACAGTTATCCTTCTCAACGTTCCGTAAACCAAAGCCAGAGTGGAAAGTGGAAAAGTAATCCAGGAACAGGGAATCAGTTCAAAGGTAAAGAAGTCAAGGCTAGTGTCCCTGTACCCAATGAGACCAGAGACGTGACGTTTGGTCGTCAGGGATTTAACAAATCGTCAGCGCCGTTTGCCAAGAGGGAAGGCAACACATCGTTTACGCAGTATAAGAGATATGAAGGCAATGAACAACGAGGTATGGTGGTGAAGCGTTGTCACAACTGTGGTTCAGACAAACATTTGGTTAAATTTTGTCCAGTTCCAGTGGCAGCAGCTAGTTCTAGCAGAAATCAAGAACACACAAGGGTGAATTTGATTCAAGTGGTTAGTGATACAGGTAATCAAACCACGGGTCAAGAAAACCAAGAGACTGAAGTGAAGTCAGTAATGAAATGTGGTATTCAAAAAGAAATTCTATTGGATGCTGAAGTTCAGAGAGAAGTCATAGGAAAAGATGACAGTCGAATATTGAAGAAATCGTTCTTGCAATATGTCGAGGTTGAAATTCGTGCAGTAGACGGTAAAGAGCCAGTGAAAGTCAAAGCACTGAGCGACTCGGGAGCAGAAATTCCGGTGATTAGTGAAGAATTACTGGAAGGCATGAAGGTGGAACAAATTGGAAAAGTGAATTTGCAGTGTGTGGCAGGAGATGCCATTCCTGCGAAGTTAGTGAAAGTCGATGTTAGACTGTGTGGTAGTGACGTGGAAGAAGAGGGATTTCCGCGTAAAATCCAGTGTTCACTTACACCTTATGTCACCTTGATGTGTGCTAGTATTGCAAAGATGGGCAGTACAGAAAGATTCTTGTTGCATCCGGAGATAATCGCCGAATTAAAAGCCGTACCACAGATGAAAGTTAAAACGATACAAGGAGATGTGAGTGTACGAGCAAATGTAATGACGAGAGCGCAGAGTCGGAAACAGGAAATGGTAGATGTTGATGAGAAGAGTGAAACTGAAAGTTCAAGTGATGAGGAAAACGAAAGTAATGAGCAACGAAGCTTATCGCGAGATGGTGTAATAGCAGAGATGAACGAGCAAGAGATGGCTGCATGCGAGAATGGCACATTAAATGAAACTGAAGAAGACAATGAATGTGATGTGGGGATAGGAGACTTGTATAGAGATGAAGAGATGGATGAAGAACAAAAGGTGCAGATTGCCGATTCGAAGAAGTTCGAAGAGCAACAGAGAAAGGATGAATCGTTGAAGCCGTGGTGGAAGTTAGCACAAGAGAAAGAATCTGAATTCTGTGTGATCAACGGTTTATTGCATAAGAAATATCAGATATTAGACCAGACGATATATCAACTAGTGTTACCAAAAGAGAGACGAATTAAAGTGATGGAATTGGCGCATGAATCGGTATTTGGAGGACATCTAGGAGAAGAGAAAACAAGAGAACGAATAAAATTATCTTTTGTATGGCCAAAGATGAGAAGAGACATTGTGAAATTTTGTAAGTCTTGCGAGAAGTGTCAACTAAAGGCAAGGAGTCTGGTGATGGATAGAGTGCCTATCACTCCAGTCTCAAGAGAAGAGGTCGCCTTCAAGAGAATGACGATGGACCTCGTTGGCCCGATCGATCCAGTATCTGCTGCAGGTCACAAGTATTGTTTATGCATTGTGGACTCGTGCACCAGATGGCCTACAATCTTCTTATTGAAATCGCTGACAGCGAAGGCTGTGTGTGAAGCGTTGACGGAACTGTTCATGAACGTTGGTGTACCGTCAGTGATTACAAGTGACCAAGGAACGAACTTCACAGCCAGTTTGACAAGAGAATTTCTCAATTTAATGGGCTGTAGTCCAAGATTCGACACACCAGGACACCCAGAGGCTGCTGGATTAGTAGAAAGATGGAATCAGACATTTAAAAAGATGATCCATCATGTGATAATAGACAACCCGAGGAAATGGCACAAGATAATTCCTTTCACAGTGTGGGCATTACGAGAAGTGCCGAATGCAACTACTGGAGTATCACCATATATGCTTGTCTATGGGAAAATTCCGAGAGGACCATTGGCAATATTAAAAGAGAGTTGGACTAGAGAAATAAACTTACCACCTCATGTTGGAGTTAAACCAGAAAAGTATTTGAAAGAACTCAAAGAAAATATGGAGAAAGCATTATTGTTTGCAGAATCCTACTCTCGAGAAAAGCAATTACAATACACGAATCAGTATAACAAGAGAGCAAAGCACAAAGAATTTGAAGCTGGTGAGAAAGTCATAGTTTTGTATCCAACGTCAACGAACAAACTTATTTCTCGATGGCATGGTCCATGTACGATCATACATCGAAGATCAAAGTACTCTTATTTAGTCGATATGGGTGAAAATGGTCGAAAAATAATTCACGCCAACAAGATCAGAAAATATGTTACTCGAGCATTAAGTTGTGGTTTAATCGTTGAAGAAGATGAAGATTTTGGTTCAGTGGTTGAATTACCAATGAGGAATGAGGTTCAAGATGACAAGAATTCACTTAACCTCGATCCTGAACAAATTAGCCATTTGACAGTAACTCAGCAAGAACAGTTGTTGAACGTTTTGAACAAATACTGTGATAGATTTTCAGAAAAACCCGGATTATGTACATTGGTTGAACATGAAATTGAACTAAAACCAGGATTTCATGAAAAGGAATTTGCAGCATACCGAATTCCTTTGATTTATCGAGCAGAAGTGGAACGTCAGATCAAAGAAATGTTAAAAACAAACATTATTAAACCATCATCGAGCAGAATGGCAAGCCCTTTGGTTATTGTTAAAAAGAAAGACGGATCTTTAAGACTTGCCTGTGACTACAGATACATTAACTCATTCACAGTGGATTGTAAATATCCGATGCCGATTGTCAGAGACGTTTTGAACAAAGTTGGAAAGTCTAATGTGATTTCTATTTTGGACTGTCGAAGTGCTTATTGGACTTGTCCTGTAAAACAATCTGATCAATGGAAGACAGCTTTTGTAACACATAATGGACTGTATGAATTTACTCGTGTTCCTTTTGGAATGATAAATTCAGGCCGAACTTTTGTTAAGGCGATAAATTTAGTTTTACAGCCTATAAGTGACTTTGCAGAACCATATGTTGATGACATTGCTGTGCATTCTGACAGTTGGAAAGTTCACTTGCAGCATCTAGATGCATTTTTGATGCAAATGAGATTGCATAACGTTACTTTGAATTTGAAAAAATGCATATTTGGTAAGAGTGAGGTAAGGTTTATCGGTCATGTGGTTGGGTCTGGTAAGATAAAGATGAATCCAGACAGAATTGAAAGTTTGACTAATTTGAAGATCCCAGAAACTAAGAAGCAAGTTAAGCAACTGCTTGGATTTTTTAATTATTACAGACAGTTTATTAAGGACTTTGCACAGATTGCGAAACCTTTATCTGATTTAACTAGTAAACGTGTTTCTGATAAGATTGATTGGACTGTTGAACATCAGCAAGCATTTGATTTACTTAAAGAGGCTGTGCGATCCAAAGTAGTGTTATATGTTTTTGAAGTGGGAAAACCATTCAATTTGTACTGCGATAGTAGTGACTTTGCAGTCGGTGCTGTTTTAACACAGATGGACGACAAGGGAATAGAACGCCCTGTGTCATTTATCAGTCAGAAATTAACTGATACCCAGAAGAGATGGGCTACTGTGGAAAAGGAAGCCTATGCTATTGTTTGGGCTCTAAACAAGTTAAAAGAAATTATAATTGGATCAAAAATTTTCATTTTTACTGATCACAATCCTCTTACATATTTGACTGAGTCAATGTCTAAGTCTGCTAAACTTGTGCGTTGGTCGTTAGCCTTACAAACTTTTGATGTTGAGGTGAAGTACAAGAAGGGCAGATTGAATGTTATTGCTGATTGTTTGTCAAGGTTATAAGTAATCGTAAGACTGTTCATTAATTAGTTAGATATATATATATGTTTCATGTATTTTGGTAATTTCGCAAATTTTGAAATTTAATTTGCTCAATTCCAGAAAAAGGAAGGAGGTAATGTGAACTGAGTTTTGTGTACAGTCTTGCAGTGCGAGATGTTAGCGTATATATTTAGTGCGCTTACTTTAGTTTCACGTGTATATGTATATATGATAGATGTATAACGTTTAGTCTTAGTGACACGCGCGGCCGGCCAATCTCGGCAGCGGCGCGCTATATGTATATTATTAGAGTTCGTTTATGCGCACAGAAGACAGGTGTGTCAAGAGGCGCGAAGAATTATGCTGACTGGAGAAGTTTTGAATTCGAGTGTGTTCGCTGTAGTAGTGTGGCTGACTAGTTGAGTTGTAATCGAATTGAGTTCTGTCTGTTTGTTTCTTATTAAACTGGAAAGATATTAAACTGTGTTGCTGATTAATTCAGGTTATACTTATACGTAGAATTAGTGTTCAAAAGGTGAACGTTAAATAGGCGTTAAGTACGAAGAGAACAAGGATTTAATCAGAAGGATTGTCAACGGAAGGATTGGGTTGACAATTTTATCTATGGGTTGACTTGTTATATGGATCCAGCGTTTAACGACATCTTATTGACGTCGACAGAAATTAATTAGGTTGGCTTACTACAGCTCTTTGGGCGGAGTTTGATTTGTTATAGTAAATTTAAATACCTTTTAAAGAGATGTCTAACGTGTAGGATATAATTTATTTACGTTATGAGACGGGAAGAAAGACCTTGCGATTCCTATTAGCGTTAATGAAGATGTCGACCTTAGGCCTACCTTGAGTCGCGAAATGACGATAATTCGTTAATGCATTTTACAGAAAACAAAATACTTATAGCGTCCGAATGACACCATTTAATGGTGTCAAACAGAGCCGTACAATATCACTGATGTCACATCATTAAAGCATTATATCTAATATTGTTTTTGATACACATATTCATAAAATGTTTTGATACAATTTAAACAGTATTTTGCAACAATTATTACACACAAGAAATATCTAAACTACTTCAAATACAAATGTACAGCACATACAATCACAATCATGACACTATATTCCCATTCTACCCTTGAAACTTCCAAACAATTATCTCCCAATCTTAAGTTCAATGACATCCCATGGTTATATTTACAGCAACAATCATATCATGCATAAAACATAAAACAGTAACAATTTCACAAAATCATGCACATTAAATGAAACAGGTTGTATTCCAAGGTCATTTTGAAAAACTGTTCAGGTATTTAATACACTCAACTATTTTGGCATTGATGTAGAACACCTCTTTTAAGCGAATTCGTATGGTTATAAATAAACAAAAACTAGATGCTTGTTAAATGTGCTGGCACCGGCGTGCGATATCGCTGAAACGGTAAAAAATTTTCACAGATTTTAACAGCCTTTCGTGCTGTAGGATTATTATTATTATTATTAAAGGGCATTTATATAGCGCCCCTTCAAGGTTATCTACTCAGGAGCGCTCCTAGTCCAACCACGGTTAAAGAGAGTAGTTTTGAAGTTTGCAAGAAACAAGGTAGAGTGAGTCATAGGGACCAGGCGAAGTGCAACAGGAAGGCCATTCGAGGTTGCGAACCAGCGACCGAAAAAGAACGGCGCTGCATAATGGCTGTCCGCGTGCGGGGGACCAATAGCTCGGCCTGGTCAGCCGGGCGAAGAGCAGATCGCCGCAAGACCCCGAGGTAGAGCGACACAACTCCCGCAGGTATGGGGAAGCAAGTCCCTCTAGACAACGCTTAACCAGTGCAGAGACCCTATAGGCGATCCGCAGCGGAAACCTGGCCAAATCTGGGGATGCGACCAATAAGACGTGCGGCTGAACGTAAAACCCGGTCCAAGCACCAAAGGCGGGCAGCTGGGAGGCCAGCGTAAAGGGCGCTGCAATAGTCCAGACGGGAAACCACAAACGCATGGACATGGGTGGAAGCAGCCGCCTGCGTCAGAGTGCAGGAGACTACCCTTAATTGACGAAGTTGATAATAAGAGTCCCGACAAAGCAAATTAATATGTCGCATGAATGTGAGCTCTTGATCCAGAATTAAACCAAGATCCCGTACTGAGGAGGCAAAGGAAACCCAGGGGAATTCAAGTGCCAGAGTCTCAAGGTTAATTTTTGCAAGCTGTTGGCGCGTACCAAACCAGATATATTGGGTCTTTGCTGGGTTTAACCGTAGACGGTTTGAGGACATCCCCAGGCCTCCAAATTCCTCACGACCCGGGCGATCTCTCGAACTGCAGCAGCAGCAGCCGATGGTGAGCAGTGGACATACGCTTGGAGATCATCCGTGTTGGACTGACTTAAGACTTCACTGGCTATCTATAAACCATTGGAATCCATCCATTATCATTGCAAACTTGTTTTTAATGCACGCTAGGTCCGAGAGCATATGACAGTGCTATACATCGAGACTCAACCAAAAGACCCATATTTACCAGAAGATCGCATACTGCGTGACGACAGGTAAACAGATAGTTGTGGCTTGCTTTGAGGACTTTGCAGGTAAGACAGGCCAGTTTAAATCTTATTCTGAATTCAACAGGAAGCCAATGCAGCTGACCGTGTAAAAGTAAGGCGTTTGAACAAAAAGATACACTTAGTCTATTGACTTCAAAATCCCCATTCCCATTGTTAATTGTGTACTATTAATTAAGAACGGAAAGAACTGTTTAAAACTGTTTTCCTTTCGATGGCAACGACCTTGTAGTGCATAACAGCAGGTCTTTACACACCTTTGTAAAGCTTTACATTGGCCCTATAAGTTTCAGTTGAAGCGTACACTTCAAAAAGACTTCTTAATTACAATTATTCGTCAGTTTCCGGACGTGTGAGAAATTCGGTTAGTGTGATAAGGGACTAATATCTCATACGAGCAAGATACTCCTAAAGATAATCCACAAAAGGATGGAGGACACGATAGAGAGAGAGAGCTACCGGCAAATCAAGCAGGATTTAGGAAAGGGAGAGGCACAAGAGACCATATTGCAAACCTAAGATGGATAATGGAAAGGCAGAGGGAATATGGACAAGAGGTACATCTTTGCTTTATAGACTACAGTAAGGCATTTGACTGCGTTAATCATGCTCTGATGTGGAAGACCCTGAGTGAAATGGGCATACCCACGCATCTGATAATTCTCCTCAAGAACCTGTATAGCAACCAGGTGGCGTTGGTCAGGACAGAACATGGCGACACGGCAAGTTTCGAATAAAAAAAGTAGTCAGACAGGGATGCATACTATCACCGTACCTATTCATTCTATATGCAGAAAGGATAATGAGGGAGGCAGGTTTTGATGATGAGGCGGAGGGTGTGAAGATAGCGGGAAGGATAATGAACAACTTAAGATATGCGGACGACACAACACTGCTGGCGGAAACACAGGAGAAACTGAAGGATAGCATCAGAAGGCTAAAATGTGCAAGCGAGAAAGCAGGAATGTACTTCAATGTAAAAAAGACGAAGATAATGACCACTGAGAAGTGGAGGTATTTTGAAGTAGATGGGGAGGAGATAGAGGTGGTATCAAGCTTCTGTTTCTTGGGGGCCATGGTGGAGAGTGAAGGTGGATGCGAACGAGAAATACGACGGAGAATTACACTGGGGAAGACGGCAATGCAGGGACTAGAAAAAATATGGAAGGACAAAATTAATCAGTGAGTTTGGGAACGAAGACAAGAATTGTCAAAGCAATGATCTTACCAGTGGTGCTTTTTCGGATGCGAAACATGGACAAAAACCAAGGCATTGGAGAAGAAAATTGAGGCATGTGAAATGTGGATCTGGAGGAAAATGTTGAGGGTTTCTTGGACTGAGAAGAGAACTAACGAGGATATCCTGGAAGAAATAGGACACTGGAGAGGGAGTTTGACGTTGGGGCAGAGAACGTCCAGGCAGAAGATGTCATACTTTGGACATGTGATGCGTGCAGATGGGCTGGAAAAGGAGATGATGTTGGCGTGTGGGGAGGGCAAGAGGAGGAGAGGACGACCAAGGAGGAGATGGATGGAGGAGATACAAGAGGCAATGAAGATGAACATCTCGGAGCTGAGAGAGGCCACGAGAAATCGGAGCACATGGAGAAGGTTGACCATGACAGTCGATAGGATTCAACGAATCGACAGCACAAGGTGACAAGGTGATAAGGGAACAGTGAATAGGCGTGACACCGTCTGAAAGTAATTAATCGCTGTAAATATTATGCACTGAATCACTGATGCACCACATATACAGAGATATGCAACTTTCTTTTCACGTTCCGCTGTCACTAGACCTTTAGATCAATTGGGGCGGGGAGGGAGGGGGGGGCTACTTTACAGGTAAATGAACTGAGACTCAAAATATGTTAGCTGCCGGAACAGTTTAAAGAGAAATCGTGTTAACGACCTGTGCAGTTTAAATGTGGATACCGTTTGTAAAATTGTTTTATGTACGATGTCTGATATGACGTCAGCGGCCGATGTTGCCACGAGATGTCGTCAAACTGATGGTTAAAAAACTTCCTACTAACCTTTCAAATTTTTCAGCAAGCTCATATGTTGTGACCGATATATTTTGAGTAAGGTAAGGTCGACGTCAATGGCCCTGGCATCCGTAAGACGTCGTTAAATAATAGAAACTACTACTACTAAGACCAAATCTTTGCACACCTTTGTGAAGCTATGCATTCGCCGTATAAGTATACGTGGACGCGTGAAGTTTTCAATGGTTTCTCCACGATGAGATTTATTCATTTTATTTATTCCGGATATTTCTATAGCGCCTCTCGAAGTCAACTACTACTCAGAGGCGCTCCCGACTACAGTATTTAATACTGTGCCGGAATTTTCACGCCGAAGCGCCACGAGCAATTGCGAGTGAAGGACTTGCCCAAGGTCCGTACGCCGCGGCTAGAGTGGGATTCGAACCTTCAACCCTGCGGTCACAAGGGGCCGAACTTACCACTGAGCCACCACGCCCCACAAGATATCGTTAAACAAAGGAGTCTAAATCGATAACGATATGAAGCACTGAACTGGGCGCGAAATGTTACAGACTTAGAGTTAAGGCAATTTTTTTAGCGTCGACATATCTCATTGAGGCCACTGGGTTTTATGCAGAGCATTTAAAAACCTCTCGAAACATGGCTGTCTAAGGCAACAAGCCATCTCCCTTTACTTCTCAACTGCCATACATCGGTTGGCTAGGAGGCGCAAGTGGCGCAGGACTCTTTCTGCAGACATTGCTATCTATATTCCCGACCTCTCGCTATCAACAATAATTATATGTAATAAATTAGACACTGGAAACGGATAAAGAGCAATCTCTTATACACCTTTTAAAAACACATTTCAGAGACATTATAAACAAGGAATACGTAAAGTTTGTCAATAGAAGTCTCAGTAATTTTAAGTGAAACATTTATTGCAACCAGATTGAAACAAAATAAAACAGATGATTTGGACGTTGCAGCGCTTGAAACAACAGAAAATTGGATTTTGTCAACGTAACTGGTCTCAGATATCGTTAAATCCATACTCTGGTATATGCCATTCCTCTTATTTCAGTCTACAGACTTCTGTAGTCCACGGATAGAACAATAGCCATAAGTTGTCGTTAAACTCATAAAAATACTATTTAGTCTGTTAGTAGCAAATAAGACAGATATTTAACGTTTAAAAAAATTAAAAAATAATAAGCCATTGCAAAGGGCGAATCTGAGAAGGATGTGGAACGAAGAATTGGGTTGGCAAGACGAATACTACAGGCACTACACAAGGTGTGGAGTGCAAGGGAAATCAGCAGGACCACCAAAGTACAGGTGTATGAGACACTTGTGCTAAATGTATTATTGTATAACTCGGAGACATGGACATTGAAGGAGGTGCAGAAAAGACGACTGAGGGTGTTCGAAATGGTATGTTTACGAAGGATAGTGGGAGTCACCAGAAGAGACAGGATAAGAAATACGGAGATACACAACAGATTGAATATACAGCAGGACATCGTGGACAGAATAAGGATCAGGAGACTGCGCTATTTCGGCCATATATCAAGAATGCGAAATGAAAGATACCCGAACATAGCACTACACGGATACGTACACGGAGAGCGAAGGAGGGGAAGACCAAGGTTGCGATGGATTGATGGGATTCGAGAGGACTGCAAGGAGATCCGTGCAGGAGGCTACACAGAGAGCACAAGACAGGAAGAAGTGGAGACTCACCATAAATGAGCGGCTATTGCGTGCTGGGGCATCGCCAAAGCCATAAAGAAAGAAGAAGAAGCCGTTGCGGAAGATTTTCATTTTCTCCGGACATTTGCGAGATGCCGAGAGAAAACTATTTATGGACTGTATATTGAATCCAGTTAATTTACACACCTTTCTTTTGCGTTTTACTACCGCTATAATTACTTAGTTCTACTAACTGCATTTGTATTGCTGTTTGAGCAGTTATTATTTCTGGCTTGTTGTGGTTATATTGGTAGATGTTGCCATAAATGTCATTAAACTGAAGAGTGATAAATAATCATTTTAAAATTACAAAAATATAATCAGGATGTAATGTCATAATTATAATTATAATTACATGTATTGTGCATTTATGTTGAAGTTCTTTTTAATATTGGAATAACTAGATACAGAATCTCTCATACATTCATACATTAGTAATGTTAGGTGAGAACTTCTTTGCTTTTAATATTTCTTGTGTGGAACATCCATTGCGGAATAATGCTTATCCTGGATCGAACCATTTTATCAAGATATATGTATTATAGACAGTGTCAGCTGGGTTGCTTTAAGTGTCGTTAAGCAATGAATATAAGTGACATTGTAAGGCTCTGGCTTTCATTGGTGCCTTTCAGACGCTATAGGATTCTCGTTTTTTGTATTATATTTCTGAATTGTCGTCAACGGCCTCTGATGTCATAAGACGACGTTATACTTTGGAATAAAAAAAAACGTATGCCATACAAACAGTGAAAACTGAAAACTGTTCAACATAATTTTCTGTCGTCGTCAACGGCCATTGTTGTCATAAAGTGTCAGTCCAGCACTTCAGTTGTGACTGTGTAAGACATTTCAACAACGGTAAGGTCGACGTACAAAGATCACTCATAAGTACTATACGCGGACGACAAAGGAAATGGATCGGGCACATCCTAAGGAGTGAGACACTGCTAAGAGACATCATGGAGGGAAGGATGGAGGGGAGAAAGACGCGAGGAAGACCGAGGGCAATGCTGCTAGACTGGATGATGACAAAAGAAGAAGGATACAGTGGACTGAAGAGAAGAGCACAAGACAGAGAACGATGGCGTCATTGGTCATACGAACCTGCCAATGGGCAGAGAACATAAAGAAGAAGAAGAAGGTCGACGTCAAAAACTGGACAACAAAGCAGTTCGTTACACATCTTTTAATGTCTTACAGTCACCGTATAAGTCAGAGTTGAAGACACGCTCCTTAATAATTGATCTTGATCTTTTATTATGCCATAGGAACGTTGAGATTGGGTTAGGTTGGCGGAATCTATCGGAAGAACGCTGACGTTTGCCACCTGTAATCACAGAAAAACCCATCTTCGATCACTGGATGCTTAGTAATTGATGTAATTGGTGACGTCAACCTTGCTATGCTGTTAGTTTGACTGGATTATATCCAGATAGTTTATGACAGGACGTTCTGAGCTTAGCAAACATGATAAAGTGTGTCTTCTCTCCTTGATCGAGACTTGGGACATGCACTACCACATAACGGAAGAGGAATGGTAATTTCCAGTGTTTAACAACATCTATTGGCGTTGAAAGCCTTTGACGTCGACCTATTTGTTACGACTATTCAAGTCGACATGGCGTAGGAGCACATATATATAACCAATAAAAATCTTTAAAGGAGGTGTCTAAGCAATGGCAAAACAATTCATGTTTGTGAATCAGTTGGGAATTCACAATTTTAGTAGTAGGCCTAGTAGTTTCTTGGTTAACGACAATGTGTCGTAACAAAGATGATTAGACGATCTTTACAGCGCCCTTGTAGCGGCATGGTCGCGTTATAACTCATTTAGGCTATGAACGGGAGAAGAGACTCTGTGATTCCTATTATATAATCTGTTCTTTAATTAAACGCCTGCTAACCGCACTGCGCTGTACAATGAACATACATAAAGTAGAAACGGCAGCCACGCAGGGCGCCTTACATACATGTATAGAGTAGAAGCACACGATAACAGTTTTACAGGAGTCGAATATAACTGTTTTTAAGCGGCAGCCTAACGGCGCCATCATGGTCTACTATTCATTTAACCACTGCCACCTAGCGAGTGGAAGATGTTCGAAACTAAGGTAAGGTCGACGAATGTATTGTAATTGTAATTGTAATAGTAATTGCGTCGGTTATCAGAATACTTAATATAGCGCATTTTTTGTAACGCACAAGAATGTTGTAGCCTTGGATGACTGTCTAAGAGATGTAAACAAATGAAAATAGTGCTTCTGAACGTAATTGTTTCTGAAGGACGGTCCAACACTCGACATGACACGATGGACTCTGGTTGATGTGCTACAGCGTGGCACCTGCATAGCTCCGCAGTCTTAACAGCAAATCGCTCAGCAACAGGAAGCCAGTGTAGCGTATCTCGCATATATTAAGTTATGTGTGAAACAAGGTGTATGGAGTCCAACACCCCAACCACTAGATTATAGCGCAACCTTCTATGATCTCCTAGGCAGAGTATTCAATGCTCAATCATATAATGCTATTTCTTCCAATTTTGGACGCAATTGGTAAGTATTCTTTAACCACCTTTCGACAGCAAGGACCCTATACCATTCGAAGAGTTGACTAGTGCTGCCTGAACTATCCCAACATTGGGGATGTTTTGTGTAGTTTTCACCAAAAGCCGTTGACGTCGATAGAGAAATGTTTACAGCACTCATTCTTAGAAGTTATAAGAAAAGATTAGCAATAAGTTTCTTTGTGACTTCTTTTGTCAGTTATGGCCTTTTACACCGATCTTACTTCGACATAACTTCGAGGGGGATAGAGTAGTGGTAACACTCATGGACAGGAGAGCATAAGGTACGCGGATCGACTCCCGTAACCCCTCTAGGGCGGCGCCTTGCATGGCTGCCAAACCGTGTGTTAATTAAGCTCTTGATTGTACTTTGATGTTTCAATGTAATCTTACTGCGTCTGTCGGTTTGAAATAATAAAGAATATAATTTTTAGTAATTATTATTATTATAAACATGTTCATAATTTAAACAAATGAGTGAACGGTCAGATATTTATAACTTATGCGTCAGACTGCGTTCGGTAAATATACAGCTTTGAGAAACGCGTTTTAAAGGTGTCTTAAAGAAAGCAAGGAATTATTCAGTATTATTGTATTGCATATTGCATGGTATTGTATTGTATTTGGACATTTATAAAGCGCTTCTAGCGGGAGAGCCATTCAGAGGAGGTCCCAGTGCGAGAGACCCCGAGAGATAAAGCAAGTTTTAATGAAGGCAAAAGAAGAGGAGACGTTACCTGAGAGAATAGAAGAACGAACGAACGGAGGAAGATCATTCCAAAGGGCAAGGCCAATGGAAGCAAAGACCTTGATTGAAATCGTGAAGTCCTGACCTTGTGTTTAGCAATAGCTATTTACATGTTTACAGTTGGTTTAAGGCCATCTTTTGACTGTCAGGACCATTAGCGTTGATCTGAATGACCCCATAAGAACCCAACGTCTCATTCAACGATTGCCAGAGTCCAACTGTTGAATATTACGACATTAAAGGCCGCTGGCGATCGTAGCAGTTTTCATTGTTTTTAATACGACACATTACGATTGCCGTGATAGTGATATGTTACTCTTTAACGAAACTGTGTCTTAACATAGATGATTACTGTCGCCCTCCTCCTTGCTTCGGACTGGCACTTCCAGAATACGGGCAGCGGTAACGTTGACCTTATCTTACCGATTCAATTTCACGCAGCCCGTGGATCTTAGGTAATCTATATTTTTTATTCCCAAGTTTAATGTCGTCAAATCGCATCAAAGGTGGTTAATATACGAATGTCAATAAATGAAAAATTGAATATATAGCATCGGTGGACACCGTTTAGAAGGTGTTTAAAATTCGCTTTGTCTAGCAGGTTCTTTTCAGAGTCTTAACACTCTGACCGCTGGCCAAATTTTTGTACAAGCGCGGCTAATATTGTAGGCCTAGGGGTATAATCATCCTTGTTATGACAGAGCGTCGTTAAACGGTAACTTATAACCCAGCTAATGACAATGAACTGTCGCTTGGAACGTTTTTCCTCTGGACCCTTTCTTCGGGACCCTGTCGCTTTAGGGAGGTGCCAGTCCGAAGCAGTGATAGAAAGGAAGGGCGACGCTGATCATCTTCATAATGCATGGCGTCGTTAAACAGAAACTGCCTACCTCATGTTAGAACCCAATAATAGAGATATGAATATTTTTATGATGATTTAAACACCTCTTTTAAAATTTCTTCCGGACTATAAATAATCTTTCTGACCTTCGCGAGATGCTTCGGTGTTGTGTTCAGTTGACCGGCCTCTGGAAAACGGTCTGCTTATGTGCGGGAAACAACTAGGAACACAATGTTCACCAATAAAAGTAAATAGAAACGGCATCGACTGATGCTATGAAGGCAAGGTACATGCTACCTGATTGACTGGAGTTTCATTGTGCCATGGGAACGGTGAGAACTGTTGAAAATAATTTCTACCGACGCCAAAAGGCGTCGTTAAACTCTGGATCCATCCATCCCGATTGGTTAGGGCGCTCGATTTAGACACATTTGAAAAGTTGCTAATCGAAGTTCTATAGGCATAGAACCATGGGCGCCCGCAGCATAGGTCAGGGGGGTCGCGTGACCCTCTGAAAATCATGATGTGACTGCCAAGAGAATCATGGATACTGAAACCTTTACTCTCTGAGTTTGAAAGCAAGAGCAAGTGCTGGCTGTTGACGAGAAACCCCAGAGTTGATGCACTATAGAATTAACAGAAATAACACTGTAGGCCTAATGGAACCAACCTAGAGCCGACCAGTGCCAGCCCTGACCTTAGGGTCAGCAAGCTAAGGCGACTGCCCCCGAGAGAATCATGGATACTGGAAACCGTGTAGTCTCTCGGTCTGAAAGGTTAAACAGGTGTTGGCTGTAGAAAGATAGCTTGAGTTTCTCTCTGCATGGTTCAAAGGCGGAGGATGGTGACACGCGCAATATATCATCCTAAAAGATTGAAGACTTGGATATAGAGATAAGGCTGGACTTGGATATAGAGATAAGACACAGGACAACTAATTATTAAGACAAATGTAATATATATATTACAAATGTAATATATATATATATATATATCCATTATTATTACAAAATTTCCTTTCACCGCGCGCAAAAGACCAAGAGCCCATGGGTGTTTTGGTTGAGCCTCGATGTAGACAAAACATCCATACGAGAAGTTCGCACACTGCGTTGCGGAAGTCAGGAAAGAATAGTGGTTATGTATTGTTGCCTGTGGAATTATTACTTTTTGATGCATGATATGATTATAACGGTAGATGTTGCCGTAAGATGCTGTATCTCAGCCAGCAGCTCAG
The DNA here is from genome assembly GCA_963556255.1 of Allolobophora icterica. Taxonomy (NCBI): domain Eukaryota; kingdom Metazoa; phylum Annelida; class Clitellata; order Crassiclitellata; family Lumbricidae; genus Allolobophora; species Allolobophora icterica. The sequence goes on along the minus strand of OY744615.1, from coordinate 47,284,496 downwards.
ATACGCCTTTCTCGCTTTGTACCAATGTGTAGCGCTGGTACAATGCCGACTATGGTAATAACTCAAAATTGAACAAATTCAGTTGCGGTCTTCTTGCTAAGCATGGCAGTAATTACGTCAAAAATGTTTTGGGAACTACTCAACTTTCCAGCACGAAGCTACTTATTTATGGCCATATGAACTTACTAAAGAAGGTGTCGAAATAATTAGAAAAAGTCTATATTATAGCTTTATAAACCAGGCGGAGAAATATTAATTTTAATATTAAGCTTCGGAGTTTCCTGGTTAACGACGCTGTTTCGTAAAAAGATGATTAGCGTGGCCCTCATTCCGTCTCCATGCTCGGGACTGGCACTATCAGAGTAATGAACAGTTTTCAGAGATAGTATTGCATAATATTTTTTGGTATTATTCCAAAGTATAATAACGTCGTCTTATGAAATCAAGGACGACTCAAAATCCGATTCGGGAAAATGAGAAAGTTATAGCGTCCGAAGGACACCATAAAAAGATGTCAAAACATAGACTTACAATGTCACAAATATCCAATGTTTTGCAACATTTAAAGCAATACAGCTGACACTATCTATGACAATATGATACACATATTGCGATAAAATGGTCTGATGCAAATTAAACAATGTTCCGTAACAACTGTCCCACACCAGAAATATTAAAAGCAAAAACAATTCTTTATAAACACTAATTGCACAAGAGATTCTGCATCTATAGTTATTCCAATATTAAAAAGAGCTTCAACCATAAATGCACAAAACATGTAATTATAATTTTAATAATGATATTAGTCTCATTTAATTTTTCAAGTTTTTAAGTGATTATCTATTAATTACAAATTTAATGGCATCTTATACATTTACCGCTAATATCGCAGCATGCCTCAAATCGGCAACCACTTATTAATGTAATTGGTTATAACTAAGCAATTATAGCATCAGTTAGACTCGAACGAAAGGTGTCTAAATTAACTGGATTCATTATACACTGCATAAATAGTTATCCATCGGTATCTTAGAAATGTGAAGAGAAAATAAAATCTAATGAAACGTATTATTGTTTTTTTTTAATATTGTGAATTGATTAATAATAATAATAATAATAATAATAATAATAATAATAATAATAATAATAATAATAATAATAATAATAATAATAATCACAATAATCATAATAATCATAATAATATTGATAACAATAATAATAACAATAATCATAATAATCATAATAATATTGATAACAATAATAATAACAAAAATAATAGTGATAATAATCTCTTTCTTTTTTAATTCAAACCCACTAACGCAGTAAGATTACATTGAGACATGACAGTACAATTATCAATATCTTAACTAAACACGCGTTATGGCAGCCATGCAAGACGCCCGCCCGAGGGGGTTGCGGGAAACGAACCGCGTACTGCTGCTCTCCTGCACCTCTCCTGGCTATGAGTGTTACCATTACGGATATTAATTTCTTATCGAAGTTAACCTTTGACGCTTTAATTATAAGTTTCGGAGGGAAAATTAATTGAACTCGTGGAAGCTACAAAGTTAGAAATAATAGTTTTAGGGAGATTGTCTGTAAATTATGAAAAGTATTAAGTAGTTATAAAAGGATTGTTCGATTGTGTAGTGGTTAGCGCGCTGGACTGTCAATCGGGAGGACGGGGTTCAAATAACGATTCGAGAGTAACATGCTGACTTTTTGCGATTGCTGACAATTATAAGGTGAATGATCAACATAAAAGAGGTGTGTAATTATTTCGAACAGTTCTCGACGATCGCATGGCACAATACAGCAAAAGTGTTGGTGGTAAGTTGTTGTCTAACGGCACCCTATTATAGCAAAGATGATTAACGTCGTCCTCTCCTTCATACAGGCTTCGGACTGGCACTGCCAAAGTAGGGTAGCGACGGAGTATGAGGAGGAGTTAGTAGTATTAATAGTTTCACGACACTGTATGATACCAAAGATCATTAGCGTCGCCCTCCTTTTTTCCCCAGAATTGTAACTGGCACTCCCAACGTTTGCCAGGACCTTTGCACGAATACATTGCCTCGTGTGTGCAATTTCTTTTAGTTATAAGGTGAATGTTCCACTTTAAAAAGGTGTGTAATTATTTCGAACAGTTCTCACCGTTCGTATGGCACAATACAGCTTATACTATAGTTTGGTTGGTTAGTTGCTGTTTAACAACGCTGTGTGTCAAAACAAAGATGGTCATCGTCGCCCTCCCTCCCTCCTCCTTTTCACAGGCTTGGGACTGGCACCGCTAAAGTACCGGCAGTGACGAAGCTGTAATCTGTTGAACGCCTTCGACGAATATATGGCATCCGTTGAAATTGGTTAAAGGTGTCTAAACAAAACGATGCATTGTTAAATATTAACTGAATCTTGTGACTCCTATGGTCCCCTTGACCCTTCCATTGAAAGAGCTGTGGGCCGCCCTAAATTGTTGTCTGCTCCACCTGCTACCCGGTCAACAACTCGGCTGTAATGAGTTTACTAAACTATAGACTGTCGGTGGGAAAATGAGCCGACGAAGGAGATCACCCGCCCGCACATGCCGAGTCTAAGAAAATGAAGACACTAAAGCTTCGTATGCACGATTGTCTTTGTAATTAGATAGAACCAATATAATTATAATGGCATGAAACACCGCTAAGGAGTAATATTGATTCCAGCATTTGCTTGTCTACGTTTACTTATATGAAGACTGTACTACTTAAAAAGGTGTGTTAAGGACCGTTCACCTACTGTTATTTACGTGACGATTGTTAAGGTGTGTTATCATTTTAAGACTGTCGGGATTGATTAACTGCTGTTTAACGACACTGTGTCAAAACAAAGATTATTAGCGTCGCCCTCCTCCTTTCTCCAGGCTTGGGAGACTGGCACTACCACGGTTTTGGGTTGTCGCGGAGTTAAAAGTGCCCTGTGTTTAAAACAATAAAGTTATTAGATTTCTGGTCTACCAGCGCCCCTAAGTACTACACTGTTGAGTGGTGAAGATAATTGAACGAAGCCCTAAACAAAAAACCTATTTAACATAACAGTTTAAGAGGCAAAGGATACGTTATGTTAAAACATTTGAAATGAAAACCCAAATGCTTTTGGTGTGCCATCGGTTGATGCATTGTGCATTAGACACCGGCGCTAGAGAAGTTATGAATACATCTTAAACTTGCAATTTCTGGGTTAAATTTGTGTAGTTTAGCATGAAATTCTGTGGTATTCGATTGGTGTGGATAATTTTAAATAGATAACATGACACTGGGTTCGATTGGATTGAATTGGATTACATTAGATCAAAGAGACTGGCGGACTTCGGTAAATGGTCAAACAATGTGATTCTGGCGAAAAACTCATCGTACAAGAAAATAACTAGGTCATCCGGAAATGACCTTTTCCCTAGAATCATGAATATTGTTTACTGGTACCTTCAACCACTACTCTTTCTTAACTTCCGTCACACAGTTGAGCATGCGATCTTCTGATGTGGGTCTTTATGGTCTTCCTGACCACGTGAAGAATGCGCCATCTCTGGAATCATTCAAATCACAGTTGAAGACATATCGTTTTTCACTTTCATATGACTGTCATTGACTTTTGTAACTTATGTACTGCGCCCTGTTCTTCGGCCTCGGCTGTTCTACGGCGCTGTATAAATCGTCTTATAATTATTATTATTATTATTATTATTATTATTATTATTATTATTATTATTATTATTATTATTATTATTATTATTATTATTATTATTATAAGCAGCAGCAGCAGCAGCGGCAGCAGCAGCAGTAGTAATAGTAGAGTCCATGACAGTGCTACATCGAAGCTCAACCAAAAGACCCATACCAGAGGATGTCATTCTGTGTGGTGGAAGCTAAGGAGATAGTAGTGACTGAAAATAGGTAGAGATGACCGTTGTGACGGGTTAATAGGTAAGACAAGCAAGTTTATATCTTATTCTGAATTCGACTGGAAGCCACTGCACTGACCGAACAGAGTTAAGGGTTTTGAACGGACTTTTACAGTCATAAGACATGATTAAACGAAGGAACCTACTATAAAGAGGACTTCTTTACACACCTTTTTCAGCTATGCATTCGTCGTATATGTACAAAGTAGAAACTCTGACTTTTAATAACTCTTAATTATTCTTAAGGTGTCGTTAGATATATAATGGACCTTTAACGTTTAAAAAGGTGTCTAAAGAACTGCGCCTAATCAGGATAATTATGGCCGATATATTCATTCATTCATTCATTCGAAGATTTATATAGCGCCTCTTCAAGGGAACTACTCAGAGGCGCTCCCGACACCAGCACGTTCATATAAGACAGTTTTAAATTTTGCAAGAAATATGCCAGAGGTGACCCCAGGGCACATGCGGAGCTCTAAGGGAAGTCTATTCCAGACTACCGGGCCCACCACTGAAAAAGCTCGACTTTGCATAGTCGTGGAACGAGCAAATGGAACTAAAAGTACCCCTTTTCCCGCTGAGCGGAGGGAACGTCGGCCTTGGACACATGAAACTGCGCAGCATAGCTCTCACAGGTAAGCAGAGGCAGGGCCCTGACAACATCGCCATACTAAGGCAGCGATCCTATATTCTATACGTAAGCGCATAGGAAGCCAGTGAAGGACCTCCAGCATATATCTAGAAACTTGGCCATGTTTAGGAATATGCCCAATGAGACGGGCTGCAGAGCGCAGAACTCGCTGTAAACACACAATACGACTAGATGGAAGACCAAAACAAAGCGATGAGCAGTAATCAAGGCGCGCTGTGACGAAGGAGTGAACCAGTGTAGTAGTGGCACTGGGCGTTAGCGAACGAGTAACAGTGCGAAGAGAAGGGACCACTTGTCGCAAATGGACTTATGAGCAGTTTCCACATCCTTACACCTTAGGTAAAATGAGGAAAAAATTTCAGAGCGTTTGGACCATAATTTATGCACTTTTTTCACTAAAATATAAAATATCATTTGGCGGGAAATCGCATAAAATAATTTAATATGTCTGTACCCAATGCATTAATGCCTAAATTTAGCCTTAACGCATCAAGTAGCATAAGATTCGTTGTAGTACAGTGAGTCCGAGCTACAGATTGATTAATTAGACGCAAAAATCAATATAATCGTTTAGCGTAAAAACGCGTTTTCCGGCTAATCTAGAAAGCGACAAGTGGTCCCTTCTCTCGGCCGAGGTCACATATTATTATAGATATTAAAATACATTTAACGAATCTCGAATCGAGGCCATATGGGACGAAATATTACAGTTAACCCTCGTACGCCTATGAGGGGTGTCTAGTAGACCCGGGCCGTTTTTTTTAGTATTTCACTCAGTATCCGATTGAGTTTGGTTGTGATATTTTATGACTTTGTTGCTCGCCCAGTAATGCGCTAAAGTAATAAAAACGCAACTGGTTTGTCATACTGGTTACAATGGAAACGGCATGTAAACAGCATAACCCAGAAATAACGCTATAAACACATGCGGTTGCAATGTGCAGCAAATTATTTTGTGTTATTTTTTTGATAAAGTATAAGCATTACAGTATTATTTCGTGAAGGATATACGTAAACAAACTTAGATAATGACTTCTAGACGTAGATTTTCGCTAGCTGAGGCTACTAAAATGATCGTTGATGACGAAAGTGATGGTCATATGAGACTTCGTGCAGTAACTACTGATGCGATGAAAATGATGGGTTACAATGTGTCACAAGTGCAACCCATTGTCCGTGAAATGCGATCAATTGCTGGAAGAGGCTGTTGCTATGTGTGTTCAGCGAAGAGAAAGCGTAAAAGCAAGCAACTTTGCGATGGCTGTGAAAAGCACGTATGTGGCGAACACTCACGAGTAAAGATGTCTCGTCGCTGTTGCAATTGTTCAACGGAAAATGACCAGTAGGCTAACTAGCACTGAAGGTAACTACGACCAAAACGACATCTAGATAGCACTTATCACTCTGTCCGAATAATATGCTACTGCTAAGACGCGATATATATGAAACTGTTACATGTTTTGTTTATCTACAATGTACCTCTGAAAATGATACATAACTGATAAATTCACATGTATGTGAATACTTCGCATACCCGAGTATTTGTAATTAGTTTTATTGTTATATTACACATATACAAGTGTCTGTAGTGTCTCCTTATTTTAATTTTAAGTTACAACTATTAAAAAATTGGATAGTCAATGCAAAACAGTACAATAGACCTAGGGGTCTGCTAGACCCCCCTCATAGTACCAGAATGACTACAAAAAGTTCAGTCCTCGGAGGGTTAAGGCAAGTTTCAGCGTCGGCATATTTCAGCCACTGGACCTTATAGAACGCATTTAAAAACCTATGAAAAGCGCTATGAATATGGCTTTCGAAGGCATCAAGCAGTCTCCCTTTCCTTTTCAATTTCTGTCAATGTATTAGTGTCAACGGCAAGAAAAGCCATAAGTTGTCGTTAGACTGACCAACTACTATCACCTTACTATACTTTAGTAGTTACAAATGAGCCAGAAAAGTGATTTTTTTCTTGGATAACTTCTTGATAGAAACCATCGTTCCGAATTGATGAGCTGTATAATAATGCTATAGTAACAATGAGAACTGCTCAAACAATTTATGTTCACATCAGCGGCCTTTGTTGCCATAAGACCCGGATCTATCCATCCTTACTCAAGTTTCTACAAGGCCCACGTCAACGGCCCAAGCATGGGCGCCCGCAACATAGGTCAAGGGGGGTCGCGTGACCTCCCCTGAAAATCATGATGTGACTGCCAAGAGAATCATGAATACTGAAACCTTTACTCTCTGAATATGAAAGCAAGAGCAAGTGCTGGCTGTTGACGAGAAACCCCAGAGTTGATGCACAATAGAATTAATAGAAATAACACTAGGCCTAATGGAACCAACCTAGAGCCAGCCAATGCCAGCCCAGACCTTAGGGTCAGCAAGCTAAGGCGACTGCCCAGAGAATCATGGATACTGGAAACCGTATACTCTCTCGGTCTGAAAGGTTAAACAGGTGTTGGCTGTTAAAAGATAGCTTGGGTTTCTCTTTGCATGGTTCAAAGTCAGAGGATAGTGACACGCGCAATATATCATCCTACAAAACTGGACTTGGAAATAGAGATAAGATACAGGACAATTAATTATTAAGACAGCTGTAATATATATATATATATATATATAATATATATATAATATATATATATGCCTACATGAGGGGCACACAGAGTTACGTGTCTTTGAATGCTGAAAAGATATATACAGTGTATTAGTCGCATTCGGTGATTGGTTTGAATAAATCAATGACATATTTATATATTACACAACTAACTCTCCCTGCCATGGGCGGCGATCCTGAAGGGGGAGTGTCGAGGGGGACAAGATCCCCCACCTTTAACAGTGGGGGACACACCATACATCCGACCCCGAATTTAGAAGATACACCTAAAAATGGTCATCAAATCTAACGCGCGAAAAAAAAATTTTGACCTTTTTTGAGCAGATCAGTTCAAAACTCTTTTTTCCCAGATAAGTTCAGAAGTGTCCCCCCCCCACTTGTCAAACAAGATCGCCGCCAGTGCTCCCGGCCGTGACTGACCTCCCCTGCAAAAAATCCTGCGGGCGCCCATGTTGACTGTATATCAATTTTCTTAAAGAAGTCAACGGCCATGGAATAATAAGAGCCGTTAGGTAGTCTTTATCTTTTTCCTGCTGAGGTGAAAGTGTACGAAATTTTTCCTCATCGACTGGGAAAGAAAATTTGCAGTTAATTTCGCAGTAGTATTTATTCCAAAGATTCATATCAGAGGCGGCGATACCGATGGGTCGAGGGTGACAAGACCCCACTTTTAACAGTCAGAGACAGAGTTACAATTTCCTCCCTTCCCCCCCCCCCCCCATTTTGAAGAAACACCCAGAACAGGTCCAAAAAATGTGTTCGCGGTTGAGCGCGGAAAAAATTTGACCTTTTTTGACAAGATCAGTTCTAAAGTGTCCACCCCACCTGTCAAACAAGATTGCCGCCTCTACTCCAAGATATACTCTATCAATTGCAATTTTAGTTGTAAACCAGTGATTCCATGGTTACCAACTGTTTCACGAAATCGAACGACAAATGAACTGATGATTACTTTTAGTTTGAGAGTGTTTTCAAGAAACAATTCAGCTGGATACCTATCGTGACCGATTTAACCACATTTTTCATACACATCCAACGACCTCTAGCCATAGTTACCGGTTTTTGAAATAGAGTTCGAGGCAAAAGCAAAAGCAATCGCATAAGACGAATATTGTGAGTTGACTCTATTTTAAAACATTTCCAAGAGAACTTAACTTTACAAGACGAAGTAGAAGGACCAGAGTTGCTTCTCCAAGAACTGCAATCCGTTTATCGATTTCTATTATTGCGCATTTATTAAGCGCCTCTACTACTGGCTAAGGATTAAACGATGGCGCTAAGAAAATGTGAGTGAAGGACTTCCTCAAGGTCCGTAAACAGTGACCGTTTCAGAGGAGGAGGCTTGAACCCGTACGCTTTGCGTGACTGGAAAGCTCCAGTCTGTCATAAAGAGATTGATTCGTCATAAGTACCTCCCGGTGACAGTTAAACCTTTGAACAAATGTGCCTTAAAGCCGACACTCACCTGTTTACTATGGTTCTGGGAAATGCTGGCCATGTCCTCCACGAGCTACTTGCCCCTAAAAACCGTTAGCATATTCTCTCCGGCCCCTCTCTCATGACCGAGTTTTACCAATAGCTGATCATAACATGAAAAAACTTGTATATATGTAGAATGCTGTTTTCATATTGACTTGATAACAGTCGTTTACATGTTGTATGTACACCGGAGTTCGTTTTGCAGCCGGTAAAAATAAAGAATATACTTACTTACTTACTAACAACAAAAACTATTCAGCAGGAATATCCAGAGTTTTACGACACCGTATGGTAACAAAGGCCGTTGACGTCTACAGAAATTATTTTGCCTTAACAGAGCTCTTCTACATTTGACGTCCACCTTAAAATGGCTACTTTGACTGGGTTACAGAAGGAACTAGAGCGGATTGTGTTTCCATTCTTATATAGCATAGGTTAGCCACTGTTTAAGGGTGTCTAAAGTGAGCGCTCTAAAATCTCCTGATGTGTCAAATTGTATTGTATTGTATTGTATTGTATTCGGATATTTATAAAGCGCTTCTAGCGGGAGGGCCATTCAGAAGCGCTGCCAGTGCGAGAGACCCCGAGAGAAAAAGCAAGTTTTAAGAAAGGTAAAAGAGGAAGAGACGTTACCTGAGAGAATAGAAGAACGAACGAATGGAGGAAGCTCATTCCAAAGAGCAGGGCCAATGGAGGCAAAAGACCTAGATTGACCCAGAGAAGTCCTGACCCGGGGAACGAGGAGGTCAAAACGGTCAGATGAACGAAGAGGACGAAGAGAAGCAGCAGAGTGAGGGCGATGAATTAAGTCACATAAATATTTTGGAGCGAAACCAAGTTGAGCCTTAGAGACAAGGATGAGGACCTTAAATTGGATGCGGGCAGAAAGCGGGAGCCAGTGGAGTTCTTCTGCCATAAAGGTGGTGATATGAGAGAATCGAGGAAGACGGGCAATTAATCTAGCAGCAGCATCGAGAACGGACTGAAGAGGAGCAAGACGGACATATAAGAATGTGTGAAAATCTGTTTAAAGGTGTCGTAAGCTCGTTCTAACCAATCGTTTCTTATAGTGTTTGGAATAATAATATTATAGGGTCTATGACTGAGCACTGAACAACGGCACAGTGGAAGACTGAAACAAAGCTTTTCCAGGAGCTTTGCCTATGTAGGTCCTTCAACCTGGAACAGTCTTCCCCAGACCCTCCACCAAGAGCTTCTTTTCCTCTCTCTCCTCTTCAGTTCCGTAGACGCTTGAAAACCATTCTTTTTGCCAGTTTTGGCAGTGATGCGGGTCGAGAGCGCCGCTTATTTGAGTTGCGCTATATAAATGTTCAATTACAATTACAATTACAATAACTCTGGTTGATTGGGACAGTGGTAATGTCTAGTAGTGAAGTCGCAAGATGAAAAACGCAGTGTTAAGGTTTGGTCAATGCAGACAAACTGGGTCAAACTTCAACCAAAAGAACTAAAAGCACAAACCAGCGAATGGACGATATACCGAATGCTTCAGTTGTGCGCGACTCAACAACTTCGACATCCAGCAAACGTATCCGTAGTTTTAACATTAGTATTCTGTTAGCCTTACCGCACGCATGCTTGAAAATAAAGCTGCACACCTCTTTTTAAGCTATCAATCACCACATAATTGACTTTTTGCGCCCTGTTATACAACTTCGACACAACCTCGCGTGCTAAGGATGTTTAATAATAATTCGCAACTGCTCGTACTCAAGCAGTGCTAGCTCAAGTCATTCTCGTTAGGAAACAGCGTCGTTAAACAGTAACTAGTCTGTAACAACAATGAGCTGTCACTTAGAACATTTGGACTGTTTTCTCCGGGAACCTGTTGCTTTCGGGAGATACCAGTCCGAAGCAGGGATAGAAAGGGAGGGCGACACTAATCATTGCCCTACACTACGCACCTAGCAATACGAGCATAAGGGACAACAAAATCACCCCGAGAGGCCGAGAGTAAGGCATGGGATCCCGCACAAGCAGAAGTTCAAGAGCTCGTAGAGGTAGCCCGGGGCCCGCCCTTGGGACTGGCACTGTCAGAGTACAAGACAAAAGGAGGAGGTCGACGCTAATCATTCTCGTTACGACACAAGCACAATATATTACGTCGCTAAACAGAAACTACCTACCTGATGCTTAAACCAGGGCTTAAAGTGTGAATGGACGGTCATGGACGGCGTCCAGGCACTTATTTTCAAGGCTGGACGCCGTCCTGCCATTTATTAGGCCAGCACGGCCTGGACGCAGTTCATGCAGCGTCCATGCAGTGGCGTCAAAACCATGTAACGAGGGTGACACTGGACAAGGTTTAGGAGCCCCGAGGTCCCAAGGTCTCCAAGCTTTTTAGCTTAAAAATTTTCATGTTTTTCCCGTGTAGGTCTCACCGCTTTGCAGTCTGAACTAGCCTGTATATAGCCTATGACGAATGCTTTGTGATACATGATACACCTCCAGATATGCCTCCACAGATGTATACATGTAAGTGTGGGGTCTGGTCTAGACTAGGCCACCCTAATGTCGGGAGTATTTGACCCTGGTCGACCTGTGGTACGTGAGCCAGATCCTCCCTTTCTGGCGTACAACTACTCATACACGTTCACCGCATATAGGCCTACCTCTACACTCATCGCTAAGATATGCATGTAATAATATCTTCCTCGTTCGTATGTCTCTGTCTCTCTGTCTCTCTCTGTGCCTCCGTCTCTTTCTCTCTCTTGTTTTCTCTCGCTCTGTCGCTGTAGCAGTCTGTCTCTATCAAAGTCTCCCTACAAGCGTTGTGGTCTGTACACATTACATTGTCTACAAACGACTGCAATCTTCATTCTTCGTGTGAATTTAAAGTAGTCCTATTCGTTTGCTTACAAAGAAACGACTTTTAATAAAATTTTAATCGCCCGGAAAGCTCTCTTGAACCAGATAAACTAATATAAGACGCAACTTATGGTAAGGAACTTCTAAATTTAGAATAGC
>OY744615.1:47190647-47272611 GCA_963556255.1 Allolobophora icterica | reverse complement strand
ACTAATCCCTTACCTCCCTACATCAAACATTGAAAGACACACACAGACACACACACACAAACACAGGCACACAAACACACACACTCTCTCTCTCTCTCTCACACACACACACACACAAACATATAATTATATATAGAGAGAGACAGACAGACAAACAGAGGGAGACAGAGAGAGCGACAGAGACAGAGAGAGAGACATGGAAAGATAGAGAGAGAGACAGAGAGTGAAGCAGACAAAAAAGAAAGGATATCTATCTATCTATCTATCTATCTATCTATCTATCTATCTATCTATCTATCTATCTATCTATCTATCTATCTATCTATCTATCTATATATATATATATATATATATCACTCACTCATTCATTCAGTCAGTCATTCTATCTAATAATCTTCGTTTAATATTTTCAAACTGACAATTACGCAGTATGACTACAAATCAGTATGAACGGATTATCACATGCAAGGCGCCCATCACGTCCTACATCTCATTTTAACAACGCGCTATCTCGCGAATGAAGTGCTGAGTGGACCTACATTTGGGAGGGTTGCGTGAAGCGATCCCGCCACGTCTTGCTCTTCACGCCAGTGATGTTACCACTACTCTATGGACTACTCCAACCCAAGTAGGCTCGATATCGGCAGCCCAGGCCTATAAGCCCACTTCTCCCCCACAAAAGGTCGAACATTGCAAATGTCGATAAATGGGCTTCTGACTTCAAGCCTAAATGGGTTCGACGGGGCAGCCCAAGCCCATGAGCCCATTTGTCACCCATGTACAATTTTAGCCTAGTCCTGTTTCTCATTGTGTATCTGTTAAATACTGTTTCTATTGTGAGTAAATAGATTTGATTTTTTTCCATCTGACTGCGTGTCAGTTTAGGCGTTTGTATATACAGTGAATTTTGTGGTAAAATGTTACACGGCCAACATCAAAATGCCGCAGCGATTGGGCGCTCATGAAGCTCATTTGATATAGGGCCTATTCATGCGAATGCAGCGCTCCGCGCTAAGTACTGTTCAAAAGTTACAAATTTGCTCTAATAATACTGTCCGCGTTTGTTCTCATGTGAAAACATTGCATAATATATAAAATGTTAAATTACTTGCTTACTAAAATTATTTAACCAACGCGTAGACGCTCGGTTTGCATGGTTATACCAGAACTACGTTTTGCGTACAATTGGTTTTCATTTATTTTTTGCTCTTTTCATAAAACCAACAAATATATTTGTTTAATAATTTTTACTATTCTAAATTAATTCCATTGAATTTTCAACATTTGTAAATTCTCAAAACATTACTCTCCCTACTTTGAAGTAACGTACGTGCAAGACCCTCGAATCATAGCGCGGAGTAACCTGAGGTTACTTGCATGCTGCTGTGGTAAGTCTGGAGTAGGCTGAAGTTACTGGAGCCTGCTCGGGTAGGCTGGCCTGTCATGAGGCAACTTACCTTGCCTTTTAGCAACGTCTGGTAAGCTTATTTCTAAGTGTGTAGCCTCGATCGCCCGTTTTAGTTTTTGTTGCTGGCATGAATAGATCAGCGGATTTGGATGATCGCAGCTGCGACCTATTATAAGATCACCCGAGAGCGGCATCATGTTGTCTGCATGCGAGGTATATCGTGGCGCGCAGTAGTTGAAGCATTTCTAACCATGCAGGATGCAAAGTTTCAAGTTGATCCGCTCGTCTATAATTCTGAGCCACTGAATCTGGTCTTGCATCGCATGCAGTTGTAAGATGGTCGAACCGTTTTAATCGCATGACCACACAAGCAGCAGCACTGATGGCAGCCTGAAGACGAATGATACTGCGCTGTGGCAAGCCAGCAAATACGACATTGCAGTAATTGATTCGGCTTAGGAGTAATAGGAGTATCCTTTGCCCCAGATGGCGAGTCATATCCTGAGTGAGAGACCGAGAAACAGACCTCAGCTGTCTCTGGATTCCAAAGCTGGTCCTCGCTATCCCTGTGATGTGTGACGTCATTGATAGGTCTCCGTCGAGGAAAAGACCGAGATTGCAAACCTCGTTCCTTGGCTCGACAGCATCCACACCAATGACGAAAGGGGTGCGATTTAATTTTTCCACCCTACGTGAGGACGAGCGTGCACAGATGAATTCTGACTTCGATGAATAGAGTCAAGAGGTCGGCATTGTAAGGGGGGGGGGGAGGAAAGAATGGGTTCTAGGACTGAGCTTTGAGGAACGTCACAGGCAAGGATAACAAGCATTGCGCTCAACCAGAAAGTATTCATCATTCAATTTCATAGACTTCAAACAACCAATCGACAGTATTTGCATGATGGACTGTGGAGAGCGATGCAAAATGCAGGAATACCAGAGCAATTAATCAAACTTGTGCAAGGTATATAATATATATATATATATATATATATATCGAAAATCATCAAGTGCTATAAAAGTAGATAAAAAGATCACAAAATACTTTCACACGGAAACTGCAGACTATATATATACTCCAGGGAGTATGACATCTTATCTCCATACTTATTTAAACTATATATTAGAAACAGTCAGTATGAGAATTGTAGGAAAAAGACTGGGGGGGTTAGACTTTGATTTACGTGGAGTTGGGGTGTGTAATGAAGACTTTACTGTGGGGTCCTAAGAAAGACAGGGGGGTTAAACCCCCCCCCCCAACCCCCCGACAATTCTCACCCTGGAAACAGTAAAGTCACTCAGCCTTAAGAACACCGAGGCAGGAATCAAATTAAATTGAGGGCTGGTGAGTAATCTCCGATTTTCTGACGACATTGGCTTCCTCAATATAGAAGCGGACCAGAACTACAGGATATTACGACACAGGCTGCATGACGAAACCAGCAGAAGATTCGCCTAATGATCAATGCAGAGAAAACCAAGAGAATATTGAATGAAAGGCCACAGAGACACCGATAACTATCACAATTCAAGCAGAAGCTATTTTGAACAAGTGTTTACTAACGGAACAAATCGTCTATTTATATGTGGGGCAATAAACGCAGGTGGCTGCAGCAACGAAAACGACATACAAAGGAGAATTGGGAATTTAGAAGCAGGAAATTAACAAAGAAAACCAAGACAAAAATATGCGAGACGATGATACCACCGAGTTTTCTATACGGATCGTAATGTTGGACAGTGCGAAAACACGGTGAGAAAATAATTCTTACAGCAAAATTGAGTTGGCTTCAGAAGATCGCAGGGATTTTCAAAACTATACAGAAAATTAGAAATGATGAAATATATATATATATATATATATATATATATATATATATATATATATATATATATATATATATATATATATATATATATCGGATGCGGAAGTCGAGTCATCCCATTCGTCGACTGTGAATACTGATTGCCTATAGGACAATGGGCCAGATAGTGCTTGAGAGACAATGGAACAAGACAATAGCTATATGTTTAGCCTTAGCTCATGATGAAAAAAGAGAACACATGAATGTCAACAGCACATCTGCACGCAGGCGATTCATAAATCGTTGCCCGCCTTTCAACAATTAACCATATAACTGGCCTTTCTGTAATACAGAATATATATATATATACTCTATTACAGACCTTATATCTTACATTAAGATAAGATAAAATTGTATTGTCGATTTTACCTAGTCTTCTGGCATTTTTCCCTCTTGCTCAGTCTTTGTAACCATGCCAGGTATATACACGCATATATACACTGTTAGAAAATTCCCGTAAAATAACGGTGAAAGGCATGGCAACCCAGCTGCCATGCCTTTCACCGTTATTTTACGGGCGTCCCGTTATCTAATTTACGGCCCACCCGTGAATTTAGGGCGAATCCCAGTTTCATTTCACGGGGACTTCCCGTTTTTTTTAACGGCGACTCTTCATATTTTACGGAGATTTCCCGTCTTCTATACGGCAATTCAGCGGAATTTAACGATGAATATCTGTTTTTAAGGGAGATTTTCACGGCGATTTACCGCTATCTTACGGTAAATGGCCTTTTATTAACGGTTAATTGCCAGTTTTTAACGATGAATCGCCTTCTGTTCACGGTCATATACCTTAATTTCACGCCGTTTTTAACGGCTAATTTGCCTTATTTTACAGAGAATTACCTTTTTAACATGTTATTGCTTTCATTTTACAGTAAGTTACCTTTTATTAAAGGTTATTTCCCTCATTCTTACTCTTCTAGACCTGTCAATAACATATTTCTATGGTAGGTCACAAAAAATAGAATAGAAACTTCTGGCAAAACCCGATCAAGCTCATTTATCACATATTTTGGACTACAATTATACATGCATCAAGCAGATGTTTGGATTCACACCAAGAAATCTTCATATCAAGATACATTTTATTTGGAAAAATCAAATGTGCAAGTGAACTGCAATTCATTGTGGGTCATCCAAATGCGGACCACTGTGGACAAAGCAAGGCGTCATTCTCAGTGCCTGCCTTGTCATCTAATTCATAACAAGCACATTATTTCATTACAGTCTTTATTTGAAACAAGGCTGGTGAGAAGACTAAAGATTAGATTTTAAATTGGCATGCAAAATAAGGCAAATTCGCTAAATCAGCACAAGAATCGAAGCACATTTTAAGCACCGCTAGTAATATTACACTATCAAACTGGTACTTCTAGAAAGAAAACAATGCACAAAGTTTATGTCGTTGAAAAATTTAGCATAATGTAAAGCTATTTTATTTGGAAAAATCAAAAGTGCAAGGGAACTGCAATTCATTGGTGGTCATCCAAATGCGGACCACTGTGGACAAAGCAAGGCGTCATTCATTCTCAGTGCCTGCCTTGTCACCTAATCTAATCTAAAGACTTCTAAACCACCATTATCATAACACATAAGCATAAATAAAAGTCAATTGTAGTCAATTCGAGAAACCAAGTAGAAATCTGTCAAAACCATAAATCTGTTCCAAAAAAATATATCAAGCTCTGGAGCAGGCAAGCTGAAACAGATGAGCTTTATGCTTAGTTTTGATGTTCTAATATTAACACTTTAACAACGACCGTGCACTAAGATGCATGGTAACTAATCCCTCTCGTCGCTAAAGGGTTAAAGAACTGATAGAACGCACAAAACAGGAAACAGTGCAGTGATAATATAGTTTATGTTGTGGAAGAATGTAGTTATTGTCCGTAACTCTGCAGATGGAACATTCCGACTCTTTGATTTTGTACTTTGTTTTTGTACCACTTGTTGAAGTACACTGCAACAGAAAAACCAACAGCACAATTAATCAAAGAACATCATCTCTATAGCCCTTACTAGCATTGGCACTGTCTATGCGGCATGATCTCAATTTGTCTCTGTACGCATATTAAACTTTAAACATGGAACAATATAGTACAACGTGTAGAACACCACTTAGCTTCAAAGTCCAACATGAAATTGCAATTGTATGTGGTAATTTTTATCGTGCCAGTGTCTAATGCACAAGGCATTAACCGATTGCACTCAAAATATAAGAGGCTTTTCATTGCCATTACAAACTCTCATTGGATTGATCTTCTGGGTTGATGCCTTCCTTGTGCATTAGGCACCGGCATAACAGAAGTTATTAACTACAATGACAATTAATTACATGTTGGATTTTGATGCTTTTTGGTGTTCTACATGTGCTGATCAACAGCTACACATATTGCATAGTGGCACTAAATGAATAAAAATCGTATAATACTGGACATATTTATAAAGATGTACATAATCTGCAGTTAACCTACACGACATGTTCTATGGGCCTCTGAATTATGCCATTGTGTAGCTATTGTGATGTTCAATCCCAATCTTCTGTAACCCAGTTGTGGGTTCGATTAATGGCAACATTATATACTAGCTGGATTACCCGGCGTTGCCCGGGGTTATAAGTTTCAATCACTGCACCACCACCACCCCCCACCACCCCCTCCCACCACCACCCCCCACCCCTACCACCACCCCCTCCCCTACCACCCACCACCCCCACCACCACCACTCACCACCCCCACCTCCACCCCCCACCCACCACCCCCACCCCCACCCACCACCACCCCACCCACCACCCCCCCACCCCCGCCACCCACCATCCCACCACCACCCCGCACTCACCACCCCCACCTCCACCCCCCACCTCCACCCCCCACCCACCACCCCCACCACCACCCCACCCACCACCCCCCACCCCTCCCCCACCCACCATCCCACCACCACCCCCCACCCACCACCCCTACCACCCCCCACCCCCACCACCACGACCCACCACCCCCACCACCACCCCCCACCCACCCACACCCACCCCCCACCCACCCACCCCCACCCACCCACCACCCCAACCACCCACCACCTGCCTCCCCCACCCACGACCCCCACCACCACCCCCCACCCACGACCCCCACCACCACCACCACCACCCCCACCACCAGCACCCCCAAATGGACTTACCAACAATAAATTTCTCTTCGATGTTTGTTACACGTGCATGCATCCAATGCAGTAATCCTAATGTCACTGCAGGGACTGCATCCAATGCAGTAAGCCTAATGTCACTGGCGGAACGGTAATTTTCCTATCGCTTGGGGCGATGTTTTGGCCGTTTTTCACCATGGTAGCGGTGAAAACGGGGGGCGCGAACCCCTCCACTGGGTGTCCGAAGCCGAGGCCGACACAGCAGTGAAGGTTTGGAGTGAAAAGGTGCAAAATTGTAGAAGTTAAGCCCGGTCAAACAGACAGACAGAGGGACACACACACAGAATTCTCGCTTTATTATATAGATTTCTGCATAAACAACATGAACAGTTTATGATAGAAATAATACACTGTTGCTAGATGAAACCACAGCATAACTTAATTTTAAATAATCATAAGTCAAAGTTAAGATAGCAATAGACAGGAAATTATATTTACCACTGAAACAAATTCCAACATAAGAACAAGTTGAAATTTGTGAGAACTTCACCAGTTCCTGCACTGAAACAGAAAAAGCACGTCACAAATAACCATGGAATATCATCACTATATCTTCTTACCACTGGCACTACAAATGTGGCATTACCACAATAGACACGTGGGTGTAGCTATATGCAAGTGTCACCTTATGTATATGAAAACTTCAACATGGAAAGATTTCACAGGCTGTCTGAGGCATATGCACAATAGACTGTCTGTTTTAGTGGACTGATCGTCTGCATACCGACATTATTAAGGCTTTGTTTTGGTGCACCACCACTAGTCCACCAGTTGATGACTTGTTCGAGAGAAGTTACTACTAAAAATTACATCTTGGATTTTGACACTATGTGGTGTTCTATATAGGCCCAGGGTCTACAGTACATCTACACATGTAATATAGAGGTGCTATATAAATGAAAATAAATATATCATAAGCAAACATTTATAAAGCACCACTGAATGATTCAGAGGTGCTCCCGACCCAAGCAGTGCTGAAATAATCATAGAATATCGTGCATTGGATGCATTGTCTATGGTGGTTATGTCGCACATGTAGTGCCAGTGTTGGAATCAGTGTTCTCTGATGATACTAATAAAGGATTTGCATATTCTACAGTTACACATCACCTGCTCTAGGGGCCTCTAAAAGATACCATTGTGTGCCTAGTGTGATGTTTAGTAGTACTCTTCAAGAAGTCAATTGTGAAATAATAAATCAATAGCAACATTAAATTATTTCTGTTCAGACAACATGGACAGTTTATGATATAAGTAATGCATTGATATTATAACAAGGTTGCTTGATAAAACCAGAGCATAAGGAGATATATGGTAACTGATTGAGAACAATGCTCACCTTGTAACTTGGGGAGCAGAGGTTCAGTTTCCTCTGAGTCAGTTACTGTGTAGGGACCTTTAGCCAGACCTTCACTTGGTTATTAGGTAGTGGCGATTAATAAATGCATAATATTAATAATGATGTCAATACTAATACTACTACTAATAATACTATGGTGGAAAATGAGATACTTACGACGTATGTCCAAAATGTAAGAGCAGGTGTTTTGGCCGCACAATACATCAATCTGCAGTGCAACATGTATGTTCCCTTCTCAAACGCCAGAGATTGATCAACTGCGTTGACTCCTACAAACAAAATTATTTAACTCAATCAAATCTCAGAACTTCTATAGCACCTTGTAACACGTCAAGTCTCCCAAGTCCTTCAATCATAATTGCTCAGCACCATCGATTGATGCTTGGTCAATAGACTGGGTGCTTAATAATAATAATAATAATAACAATAATAATCCATCTATCTTTCTCCGGACATAGTTTTGACAGCCTGAGGGATTAATGCTACCTCGGGTAAAAAAAATAACAACAATAATAATAATAATAATAATAATAATAAAAATAATAATAATAATAATAATAATAGTAATTCCTAAACATGAACTATATTCTGTCACAGCCATGCGTGTGAAGTTTACCATGTTGTGTCATAACAAGGATTACAAGCATCACCCTAACCCTTTGTCCAGAGTTGGGGCTGGTAACAGTAAAAAATGGCAGTGCCACAGTTAAAACAAGCATGTTTGTTGGCTCCAGTGGGCCCACATAAGTTGCCACGCATGGCACAATGCAGGCCAACCGAGCGCCCAACTGACTTCTGTGTTGTGTCTTCACACATACCTGCCATGGTACCATTGTATTGTGATCGCACACAGAAAACAGTAAGACAGATAATAAAACTATTAAGAACAAATTTAGTAAATACACACATATGTACATGCATGATTCCAGATATATGTAGAAACCTTAAACTTACCCAATCCTGTAGTCGATGTGGGTAGTTCCCACTTGACTCTGGATTGGGAAAAGTATCGCTGAAGTGTAGAGATACTGGGTAAGATCTTCACTCACTATTACTATTATTAATATTATTATTGCATTTATAATTTAAAGTTCAATTATCTAATGACCAGGCATTAATTGATAACGTTAATTGCTCAGTGTCATCAATTAATGCCTGGTCATTAGATAGTAGCACTTAAAAACACATAATA
Source organism: Allolobophora icterica (assembly GCA_963556255.1). Classification (NCBI taxonomy): domain Eukaryota; kingdom Metazoa; phylum Annelida; class Clitellata; order Crassiclitellata; family Lumbricidae; genus Allolobophora; species Allolobophora icterica. Next base: position 47,263,588 of record OY744615.1, on the reverse strand, counting down.
ATAATAATAATAATAATAATAATAATAATAATAATAATAATAATAATAATAATACTTAATTTTTAAAAATATTAAGTTAAAGTCGACAAAGCAATAGACTGGACATTCTACTAACAGTTCAGCGAAGTCCAAGATATTCACACTGCTTCCAGGGTATGCTGCACTGAAGACATAGCGAGTTGAAAACAGATCAATCGCAGCCAGTCACATGGCTGCCAAGTCTTGATTTTGAAGGCCACATGTCCGTATATGGAATTGCAGATCGACCTCCGTTGGACATATCATTTTCTGAAAATGCAACACAGACTGTCACTGAGAGTACATTCGAAAACACATAACTATTTATTAAATGCTTGACATCTACCAGAAAATTTAAATATCATAGCCAGAAGTGTGGCCACTGGTTGATTCTATGGGCATCATGCAACCCATGACCCACGTGCGATATTTCAAATCAATTGGCCCTGTAAGTTTAATATTAAAAGGCGATTTCTCTATCAAAGTTATGTTTTCGGTAGACAAAAATTTTTAATGTGTGATATGAATTTACAATTATAATTACTTACTTGATTCATCAGACTTTCGCATAATTCCGTGACCGATACATTATCGCCATTTTGATTTAGAGTCACCAGCTAAGCCACGTGCTAACTGCCAGGGCTTGCGGTAATTTAGTATTCATACGCATAAATTCAAACGCGGTAAAGTTCCACTCATTTAACATCTGCCCAGATGAAATAGTGAAATTGTTTTAACAATTGGCCTTTACCTGTTTCCACTAATAATGTTGCAAACCACATTTAATTAGGTACCTATAAAAATTTAATTTTGAAGAATTTTAGGCGCTTACTATATTTATAAAACATGAATATTAATTTGCCATAGTAAGTAAGTAAGCAAGTATATTCATTATTAAACCGGTCGATGAAGAACCGCACTCTGGTGCATAAACGTCAAAAATATTATACAGAATCAGTAAGAAAGCGGCATTCTTCCTATAAAGGTAATCCTCATATTATTATCTACAAGGTTCAGGGCCCTTTTGTGAGAACGTTGTGTGGTCGGAGAGAATAAGGTGTTGGTTTTCTAGGTGGTATCAGCTTGTGTAAAACATGGCCTGGGTTTTTCAGAAGTGCTGAGAAGAGACCATTATTAACAACGGTTTACTGTCACCAGGGTTCAACCAGTCAGATCAACTATCAGCTATCAAACAGTCGAATTAACCTGCCTATGATTGATTGAAGCCTATTTTTTTTTATCCTGCTGCCGAGCAAAACCAACCATGGAGGGTTCGCATACAGCATGCGCGCAACAGCGATGACGCGAAGCATGTCGAATAGCACTAGTGACAGAATTTTTAGTGACAGAATTCCCTTGTTATAATACTTGGTATTCAGTTAGGCCTAATGAAAATGAGTTATGTTGCAAAACCTATTTATTTAGTTTATCTATCAGAGCACTTGCATAGAGCCCTTTCAGTAACTCACAAGGGCGCTCTGGCACGGATACCTAGGAATCACCGTACAAATTGTTCCATATAAAATATAGAACCCTTTATACCACTCATCTAATCCTTTATAACTCGTGATGCAACCATTTATTATGTTCGAGTTGCGTTCTGATAGCTTGTATTAGTAATAAACGAAAATTGATTCATTGAATTTAAAATGTACGTGATCGTGTCAGAGGCCGTGAAATGCTACATACTTACTTATTAATTTTGTTTGCAGTTGCACGACGCAAACACTTAGGCTAAACATTGACAATTCCCAAGGGTTCCAATGTACTGGACAAGTAACGAATAGGTTAAAAGTCCGTCTGGAGCCGTGTGCAAAGAAAATGATAAATTAAACAACTACTGTCAATTAGTTTTTGCTACAGTGTTTATTCTGAAAAGTAAAGACGTTTACACTGGAATTTGAACCTGCGACATTAGCGCTATGGTTCATAAATTTACCCACCTTCTCTCCAGATGAGCTAAATAACACAAGCTACAATGGGAACTTTAACCTCGTATTAAAACCCTTCTTAAACGCAGTATTTATCTTAGAGGTGTGTATCTAATTGTATCTGCTTAAATGTCCAACTGTGTAACTCCATTTGGAAAATTTGTCTTATGCCTAATGACCGCCCATTTTGGTTCAAGAATCTTGCTGGCTCAATGTAGGCCTATTAGTGAGCATTTGTCAGAGATTATAACATGGCTGTTCAGAAAGTTACACATTTCTTATTTTTTCACGTATATTTTAACTTTTAGCCAAACTAGAATAGTCTAAGTTAAGAAAGAAAGCTGTAGTTTTCCTAAACACTTAATGTCTATAAGTTATTGTCTCAGGACCGCGTTGGTAACTGTTCCTGCCTAAATATCTGTCCGTTTAAAAATGGCGTTGTTAATCTTATTTTCTGTGAGCTTAGGAGTTTGTATTTGTGGTGCATTGTGTGGTACAATATTTCTTATACGCACTGACCGCCCATTGTTCTGACCGTCCTTTGTTAAGGGTTCCTGCTCTGTCGATGTATTAATGCGCATTCGTGTAATGCGGCTGATCAGTAATTAACTAATAATATTAATTTTCCACCTTTTTTTCATTTGTAGACAAAGGTGAATAATATAACAAAATGTTTAATAGGTTTTTATAATAATTTTGCTATTTTATAGGCGGTTATTACCAGGATTGAACGAGAACTACATTTTCGATACGCTGATGCAATACTATTCCGTAAGCAAATTTCCGAAAAATGGGCGCTTTCTCCGTAAAAGAGCGTGGGTTCACCGTTATAAGTCTTCAGAGACATGCCGCCGTTATTTTAGGTAGAATCTTCGTTTTAAAACGTAGACAGCCCCTTATAAAAACGGTATTTTTTTACAGTGTATGTTGTTTCTCCTCCTCCTTGAAATAGTTCCGTAGTGATTCCATCCATGTCTGGTGCTTCATCCTTTTTTCATTTTGTTGATAGCATCTCTTATACCTCTTCCTCTAGAAATTTTGGAACCTGTTGTTCTGTGTTGGTTATGGACAACCCTGTGATGACCGTATCATTATAAGTGTGTCGGCATTTATTCTAAACGATATATACTTGAGAATAGAATAACACAACCGTGAACTCGTCCCACGAATAAACCTCGTTAACAGATGTCTATATAGCCTATATAGGGCCTCGTTTGCAGATGCAGCCTGGTCGCCCTGCATGGTGTGAGGCAAAAGCTTCTGTTTCTTTTAGAATATGAAGATGTTTGCAAATCGGTCTGTTGGTATACAAGGTTGATAAGTGGTCCATAAGCAATGGTATTTTCTATAGTAATCATATTTAGCTGTTCGGTGTCAATCAGTGGAGTTAGTATATAACAAAGTAAGCAGCACGGATCCGAAGTCCTGATAAACACTTCGTCGAATCTATATACCTGGTCTTTGACTAATTCCATACTGAGAATATCAAGTATACTTGTATTGATATTCTCAGTATGGAATTAGTCAAAGACCAGGTATATATATATTCGACGAAGTGTTTATCAGGACTTCGGATCCGTGCTGCTTAGGCCTACTTTGTTATATATAAGAGGGCAGGACTGCAGTCAAAGTCGAGAAACTCCGCCAATGTCCGTACTCTGGCAGTGCCAGTCCCAAGCCTGGAGAAAGGAGGAGGGCGACGCGAATCACCGTTATGGCGTGCACACTGTCGTTAAACAGCAACTGACGAATCAAAGGCGAATTGGAGAGTCAGAGGGCGTGTTAAAGTCTGTAAAGACACGACCTGTATTTATATATGTGACGCCTGTAATTATATGTGACGCCTCTCTAATTTATTTATTAGAGAGCTTAACACAGATCGGTGTCCACGTCACTTGTATTATCAATCTTGTTGCCCCCATGCATATCAAATCAATTGATAATGTCAATTAACAGTGTAAAGCTATAGACATCCATATTCTTGGTTTGATGTAAAATATATGTATTCTATAATATATAACAACAGTTCAGTTAGACAATTAGTTCTTGTAGTAATCACCAACTGTTCATATAATTAATAATGTCTATTCTTCAGTTAGCTATATCTTACTTAACCAGCACCTGATCATTAAAAGTAGACTACTATTATGACCTATTTATAACCTCCCACGTAGATCAGAATAAAAGGAACTTTCTCACGTAACAGTCCAGTGTCTTCTAATCAGGGCTTAAAGTGTGAATGGACGGTCATGGACGGCGTCCAGGCACTTATTTTCAAGGCTGGACGCCGTCCTGCCACTTATGAGGCCAGCACGGCCTGGACGCAGTTCATGCAGCGTCCATGCAGTGGCGTCAAAACCATGTAACGAGGATGGACACTGGACAAGGTTTAGGAGCCCCGAGGTCTCCAAGCTTTTTAGCTAAAAAGTTTTCATGTTTTTCCCGTGTAGGTCTCACCGCTTTGCAGTCTGAACTAGCCTGTATATAGCCGGTCTCCACGATATAGCCTATGACGAATGCTTTGTGATACACGATACACCTCCAGATATGCCTCCACAGATGTATACATGTAAGTGTGGGGTCTGGTCTAGACTAGGTCACCCTAATGTCGGGAGTATTTGACCCTGGTCGACCTGTGGTACGTGAGCCAGATCCTCCCTTCTGGCGTACAACTACTCATACACGTTCACCGCATATAGGCCTATCTCTACACTCATCGCTAAGATATGCATGTAATAATATCTTCCTCGTTCGTATGTCTCTGTCTCTGTCTCTCTGTCTCTCTCTGTGTCTCCGTCTCTTTCTATCTCTTGTTTTCTCTCGCTCTGTCGCTGTAGCAGTCTGTCTCTATCAAATCTCCCTATACTACAAGCGTTGTGGTCTGTAGCCTACACATTATTACATTATCTACAAACGACTGCAATCTTCATTCTTCGTGTGAATTTAAAGTAGTCCTATTCGTTTGCTTACAAAGAAACGACTTTCAATAAAATTTTAATCGCCGGGAAATCTCTCTTGAACCAGATAAACTATTATGAGACGCAACTTATGGTAAGGAACTTCTAAATTTAGAATAGCAGTTTGTTGCTTTGCTCTTTAAGTAGGCCTAGTACGTAAGTAATCTGTTTCACTTCGTGAAACATTACTAATGCATTTTACTTAAACCTGAAACGTTATGCTGTGAATCTGTTAAAATAAGAAAGTAGCCTAGTATCGAGAAAGTTGATTACGTGATTGTCTAAAATTATATGCCTCCAGAGATCGGCGTATCAGCCAATCTATGTGTAATTGTAATTGTAATCGATAATTTTTATAGCGCCACTCAAAATTAGCGGCGCTCCCGACCCGGGTCTTCACTGACAAAAGGAGAAATGTTTTCAAGCGATTGCGAAATAGAGAGAGAGAGATAAGGAGAGAGAAATGAGGAGAGTGAGAGGAAGGAAGAGACAAAGGCAACTGAGATAGATAAATAGAGTAAGGAGAGACGGTGAAGAAAGACAGACAGACAGACAGACAGACAGACAGACAGACAGACAGACAGACAGACAGAGAGAGAGAGAGAGAGAGAGAGAGAGAGAGAGAGAGAGAGAGAGAGAGAGAGAGAGAGAGAGAGAGAGAGAGAGAGAGAGAGAGAGAGAGAGAAGACTGAAGTCCTGGGTTCCAGCTGGAAGGGCCCGCAACCGCAAAACTGTGCGCATCCAAAGGAACTACAAAGTGGCTACTCTAGGCTATTGATACGGTCTCTGATGAAGACTGCTGCTTCATGAGGGACCCGTACAGTATAGCTTAATGTTGATGGCAGGCAATCAGTTCGTGCATTCCGAAAGTTCAAAGAAAACGGAGGAAAAATTGTCCCGCCCGAGTTGAAGCCGCTACTGTTAGCATTGAATACAATACCAGTTTGCACTGCAGAAAGTGAAAGGGGGTTCAGCCAGATGAACTTAATAATTAGCCCTACAAGGAATTCTCTGTCAGTTGAAACTGTCTCAAATCTGCTGTTCGGAAAACTTGTCGGTCCTCCTTTTGCCAAGTTTAGTCCACTCCCTTACGCTACTTCATGGCTTTCTGCAGGAAAACACTCAGCTGACGACACCAACAGTCTGGCATGCTCAGCCAGTATTGACTGTGATGCTGCGTACACTGCAGTATGGGACATTTTGTAAAATAATATTATGCAGCCAGTGTCTATGCTCTACCTGACTGTCACGTCAACTGCAAGTCTTGTCTTGACTGTTTCATAAATGAATCAACTTATGAAGTTAAATGACTTCAATACAACGTATTAATAAAGTACAATACGACACCACTTCGACTTATACTCAGGGTGAGAAATGTCGGGGCTTAGGGGTTCAACCCCCTAGTATTTCTTAGACCCCCAGTTAAGTCTTCATTGCACACCACGGGGATCGTTTCCAACTCCCCCATTTGTGCTAGTGTGATTATATTGTGCATAAATTATGTTTCTGGCATTTGCTTTCACAATTCACTTTGTGGGTTACTAATAAAGTAATGCTCTGGTTTATTGTGAGATTTGTGACCATGTGAAATGTATACTAATAAATTTGGTGATAATACATCACTTTAAGGAGTGTAAGCTTTCGATCGCTAGGGCTCCTAGAGCCGACGGCACAAAGAGAGAGAAAGAGAGAAGCTTTCTATTGCATTTTTTTATTTTCTCATTTTGCAAAATAATTGTGGATAAAATATTCTACTCTATATGGATCAAACTTATAAAAGCCTATACCCCCAGTCTTTTCTACAATTCTCACTCTGCTTATACTTTATGTCCATTTAAAAATATTCAATATAAAATGCGACTGGTGTCAAGATAAATATGCCACGATTATAAATATAGCTCGCAGTAGAAGCCTAGAAGGACATTTCAATTTTTGATGCTGCGACCGCGAGCGGTGTTCTTTTAACATCTGAAATATCAGTTTTCTCACATGTCAAATACTCAAATTTATCAGATTGATATGGTTTAGGTAGTTTTATTTCGAAATCATCGTTGAAAATTTTGAGGTAAACAAGAGCCCAAAATGTGCTCCCATTGGCATCAAATGCTCAAAATTGCTTACGACGCTCCCCCAGACCCCCTAGTCGTTAGGGGCGTCTTGCCTTCGGCAATGGCGGCTTCGCGCCTTCGGCGCTCGCATTCCCCCCCACTCACACGTTCTACTAGGTCCTCCCAATTTCTAGACTATGGTTGCGCCTATTCTAAGGAGCGTCCAGGCACTTCTTTTTTTACACTTTAAGCACTGGCTTAAACCAAATAATATAGATATGAATACTTTTCTTTCAGACACCTCTTTTAAAGCTTGTGGTCCGACTATAAATAATCTTACTCGTGTTGAAAAATAATTAGCTTTCTATTAATAACTAGTGTATTTCCCCGTCATAATTATCACGGCAGTGTATATCGTTGGTCGTTGATCGCCGTCGTCAAGACCGCCGTCGTCAAGCCCCGTCGTCAAGACGACAGTACTGACGTCATAAACGGTTTCACAATAGAGCAGAAGCCGTTTGTGACGTAGCCTCCTACGACGGACAAATTTGCATATAAGGAAACTATATGATTGTATAGATTATCAATTAAGCTGTATTATAAATTTCAACTAATAGATTAAGAATCTCGGGTAAAGTTGCGGTTCTTTTATTGTAAGGTTACTCCGCCACTGCACGTAGAACTCCGCCACTGTTCGTACTCTGACAGTGCCAGTCCCAAGCCTGGATAAAGGAGGAGGGCGATGCTAATCATCTTTGTTATGACACAGCGTCGTTAAACTGAAACTACTACTACTACTACACTGCACGTCCGTGCCTCAGTGCCACTTCCAAGCCAAGATGGAGGAGGGTGATGCTCATGATCCTCGTTATCAGTGTTGTTACACTGAAACTACATGATTGAGAAGTGTCTCTTTCACACTTTGAATATTATTTCTATAATATTGTTTGATTCTATTTGATGACAACTTCTTGAAAATTCCAAAGTAGAGTAAGAATATCACGTCAAAATTGCAAGTCAAACTTTTCTTCAAATCATACTCTGAACTAAAACCACTAATTAGTCGTCACACTGAACATGTTGTATGTAAACTACTGCGTTCTGCCTATTGTATTTGAAATAAACGAATATACATACATACACATGTGCATACATAAGTTTTTTGATTTAGGCCTAAATACATTGATTAAGAAAGTTCATCAAGAATTTCTTAAATTTAAAATTTCTTGTGTATGACAATTGCTGTAAAATACATGTATATCTTTTAATTTGTATTAGATATCACCTGATGTCACCTATCAACTTACATGGATCACAAGACATTATTACCTGCATTATATTGTCGTTAAACAATGAATATTAATCACATCGTAAATTTCTGCTCAGACATCTTTAAATGGTGTCTTTCTGACTCTTTGAATTCATTTGAACTATACTAGCTGTATCTGAGAGCTCAAAGAAGCTATTGCCTCTTCTAAGAATAACAAGTCAGTGAGGAAAGACAGAATTCCTTATGACTTACTGAAACATTTGCATCACAGTGGCCTCAAGGTTCTTTTGAACTTATAACAAGGTATAGTATGGTTTCAAGGGAAATTTCCCAATGACTGGTCGGTCATATGCCATAATCATACCCAATTTAAAAGCTAGTAAAGATCCTTCTGTTCCTGCAACATACAGATCAATTTCACTTGAACTTTATGCAAAATTATGGAAAATTTATAACAAATACTGTAGACTTCAGTGGTTCACTGAACATAAAAAATTTCTGAAATGACCCACTGGCCAATTTTATAGATTTTCGCATGTTCCCACACATTTAGGTAATTAACACAAACTTGGAATAACGGGACATAGTTTGATTGGATATCTAAATTCTTAAGCAATATAGAACATTTTAAGTTAAAATAAGAGATGAATTCTCTTAAAATTCCATACAGAAAATGGAACACTTCAGGGTCCATTATTTCTCCACTTTTGTTTCTTTTAATGACTATTTTAAAGTCTAGACCCCGGTCTAGATAATGTAGGGCGGTCATTGTTTGCATAATTGTTTATTTGGTGCTATTTTCTATGCCTGCCAAAACCTAAACTTGATTCAGGACAGAATTCAGAAAGCATTAGATAGGACTGGTGTAATGAGAATGGTTTTACAGTTTCATTAGCTAAAACCATTAGAGTCTTATTTACAAAAAGGAGAAAAATACATTAATTATTGATTATTCTTAATAACAAAGAAATAAAATAAGAACAGACAACCGAATTTTCAGAGGGTTATTTTTATCCAAGTTTGATTACATTATATTGTTACTAAATTTAAAAAGAGAATAAATCTCACAAGACCTGTATCTAGTTACAAAGGGCCTCTAACCGAGCTATGATCTCCATTTATAGAATGGAGATCAAGATTGATAGTCGATTATTGGGATGTGGCTTTCGCCACAGCTAGCAGCTCCCAACTAAGAAATTACAGAATATACATTCAAAAGCATTAAAATTTGAGGAGGGCTAAGAACAGAGAAGCTTGGCATCGCATCAATGACCGTCTCAATTTAATAAAATAATAATTAATGGAAACTTATAACACACAAATCAATTAATATAGTAAACATTAGCATTAAATGGACTAAACACACGGGTGATGTCAGCAGGTGTCTTTATAAATTACGGTCTTATTCAGAGCTCACAGCCAATCACAACTATCATTAGTTCTAGACTCAACTTAGGTGACTGTAACTTCTGTATCCAAAGCAAGGCCTCTTTTGTAAGAAGCTTATTCAGCTCAATCTATGATTTTATCAGTTCTCTTTTCACCGAATTCGTTTCTATTTTTGACTTTAGCCTAGCTTTAAACAGTTGCTTTTCTTCCTCAGTTGTGCTAGATATCAACTGCCTCAGCTTCTTACACTGAAATTTCCTGCCATTGCTGGATTCTAGTGCAACAGGAGCAGGTGACGGCTTGTCACGCGTGAATGTGTTGGGTGGAGACTTGGAGATAAGAACAGCTTCTTTTCCGACTGTTGGAAATCAGCATCACTGACTGCAGAGGCAGTTGCCACGGAGATGTCTGCAGATTATGGCACATCCAGGCTGCGCTTTTTCACTGTATGAAGTGAATTGGACGAGGACTCGGTCATGCTGCTGGCGAATGTCAGAAGATGCAACTGACTGCAAATGAGGTCTTCCGCGGTCTATCACAAAATACACGAGCTACAATTAGTGACAATATTATTATTGATTTACAACCTTACAACAGAACTTCTAATAAGCATCAGTACCAGGCCCATATACTGTACACCAGAAATATACTGTATAGAAATATTACACACATATATTTAAAATGGATTATAACACAAGCTATTAAAACAGACACAGATTCGCTGTCATTATACGCTAAAGTCTTCAACGGACAACCCCAGTAAGAAATATTATAACCCACATACGTGCGTCATGATTTTCACTTTAAAAAAAATTAAATTACTTTTTAAGTTATCATGTTTGAGGGTAACGGGACTGAAGATGGTACTGATCGACCACACAGCACGAAAGCCACAGTTTTAATATTCCTGTCGTTTATCTGTACCAAGACATTGAAATGGTCGAGATACCAAGTGTGTGTAACAGGGTTCTTTTTAACAATTAAGTGATTAATTACCACAAAATCCTGTTCAAAACAACAGAAAATTTATACATTAGCTACACAAATTGTTTACATTTCAATTCATTTGGAATTCCAATCAGTTCAGTATTATAACTCCAGTAATCAATATGCTTTTGCGTAACGAGTAAACTGAGGGCCAAGACATGGGTGCATGGTAAATCCAAGAAACTTCAAAACCTGATATTGAATACCCACTGGATTCATGAAAACTATATTCGAAACAAAAACAAAATTATTTGTGCAAATCTAATTTAAGGATATTTTCCTAAAGTAACATAAATGAAATTGACAAACTAGTTTTTCGGGATATCGAATGCTTGCTAAATAAATTTTGGGGATAATTGAGCAAATTCTGCATTCTAACCACAACCTGGGTAGCCCCCAAAACATCATCACTTTAAAACAAGTAACATTTATATTATTGGAGATGTCTGGGGGTAACGGGACTGAAGATGGTACTGATCGTCCATTCAGCACGAAAGCCACAATTCAATTTTCCTGTCGTTTATCTGTACCTTGACACTGAAGCAGTCGAGATACCAAGTGTGTGTAACAGGGTTGTTTCAGTACAGTCTCTTCTTTTCTTATGATAATAGCAAAATGTTTACTTAAATCTACCTGTTAATTTGTGCCAAGATTTTACACACTGTACTGTTTCATGGTCACAGCACACAAACAGCTATTACAGAATCGCCAATCTGCAGGCTCTTGCTTTTTGCAAAGTCATTATGCCACAGATTGGTGTGTAGCAAATCCCCAAACCTCTACAGAATTTTCATCAGATCCCCAACATTTTAAAAAGTGACAACAAAATCATTTGTGCAAATGTAACGTTTTGTGGTATTTTCCAAGCATAACCTGTGACTGCAATATTCAAGAGACTAGTTCATACCAGATTTCAAACACTTGACAACATTTATTTTAGAAAAAAATTTAAAATTTTTAGAAATTGCGTCCAATTTGCATTATCATTTAATTTGGGGAATCGGAAGTTTTGGCGACTCAGTTAGACCCTATAAAGTTTGGTAAAGGAAATGATCAGAGTAACTATGACTAAAACATAGAATCATCGATGCTTAAAGTAGCACCAAAACGGCACCAAAGCATCTCCATGTTAGGTAAGGTATCATCATTCCATTTCCTTTGTAAAAAATCTGGTGCTTTTGGGATACAGCATCTGGAAGTAATTTGTAAAATACAGTCATGCTCAGGAATGAAAACATCTCTTTCTATAGCATTCTACATCACACAGGTCAGTACTGTCTTAATGCAAATTGATAAACCTGAAAAATAACATCAGATACACTTGATGTTGTTCAAAACTAATCGACCATGGGACATGGTAGCCGATTGGTTGCATTGTGATGCGAAGACCACGGCTCCGAGCCTCCTCCTTTGCTGTGTTGGGACATTGAGCAAGTCCAGTACTCATAATTGCTCAGAGCCATCGATTTATAAGACGACTGGGGCACTAGCTATGATAGAAAGAAATATTCACCTTGATTATTATCATATATTACATAAAGTAAACATACCCTGAATCTAAATCACAAGGGTCTGTTCTCTCAGTCAAAGTTGCCTGGACCCTGTATGTACCAACGTCAGTCAGGCACACACAGGATCTCCTCAAGGAATGGCAGTCGATGAGGGCATTTTCGATCAAGAAAGAAAATGAGACGAGGCCCACCACTCATACTCTCCCTCTTTGGCCGTGGCTAATACAGGGTCAGGGATGAAGTCCTCATCGAAAGGAGGCCCAGAAACGTTAATCTTGTTCATCCTTCCAGAATGCCAAACTGGCTCGTCACTCCAAAAGAAGCTCATTGTACAAGAGTAGACAACTGCTTGCCTAAAAAGGAAAAAATAGAAAACATAGTGCAGGAAAAAACCTTTAGGTCCCATCAACTATACTGGGGAATTAGCCATAATAGATATTGACACTTGCCTTTATTATTATGTATTAATTAAACTGAGCATACCCTAAATCCAAAATCACAAGAGACTTTAGTGTCTGTTCTCTCATACAGTCAATTTCCTTAGCTTCTAAGATGCCTTCTGCCTCTCTCATAGACTGACGCTTGTTCGTTATATAGTGGTGCTTAATAAAAAAAAGCAAACAATAAAAAAACCTGGCAGACAACCACCCATTAAAATTCCTGTTACTTTACATGCAAATCATTCAGTCTGGATCAGTCAGAGTAACTATGACGAAAACGTATCACTGGTGTTATGGAAGTGCCAAAACGGCACCAAAGCACCTCCACGTAAGGCATCATCATACTGTTCCAGCACTGCAGACTAGTTTTTAGCATCTCTCTGCGATCATGGATTGAGGCAGAGAGTAACTTTTAACCAACTGAAATGCCACACCTTTCGAAAATTTCCAGGTTAAAAAGCTCGAGCCTCGTATCATGGCTATAGAATGGTTTGTGCATTCGGCCTGTAACGCGGAGAGCACATGTACAGGCCGTTCACAAGATCACCATTATGTAGGGACCTTCTTGATCAAGTCCATCACTTCTGCATCAAAGTTAACTGTTGGTAGAGCTGAATTTAGCTACATAAAAATAAGTGGCGTCCTAATTTCTTTGTTCGTTTTAGAGAAATTTAAAACTTGTGATGCACGTGATATTCTGTATCTGCGTCAAATTTAAAAGCTAATCGAGACAAAATAGCAATATGAAACGCCTTAGTAAATGCAGCTTTGATTACCAGAAATATTTTAAGCTTTAAACCATCTGAATCCGGTGACTTAATAACCTTAAACCCATCTAATTCAGTGGATAAAACAAACCGACCACATCCACTGCAGTTCGCTGTAAAATGAAAGATCGATCATCGTGTTCATTTCCAATATCACATCCGGCTTATCGTTGCTGTGCACGCAGACTTCAACACGCCGCTAACCAGCCAAAATAGCGAGAAACATTCGTGTAGCGCAGTACCTTTCCGAGTAAGCGGTTTCAACCAGTAGCCGAGCAAGCGAAACTGCACGCCAGAGTTTATAAACAGTAAATATACAAACTGTTATTAACGCTGCTATACAGCAGCGTTAATAACATATTTATTTAGCAGAACGTTAGATTGAACAGTCAGATTTGTGTATCTGTGTAGCAAAGAGACAGACCTCACAACTTTAACCCTCGGGCTACCAAGGGGGGGTGGTTACCACCCCCCCCTACGTTTTTCTGCAAAATTTTTTTTTAGCACATGGAATATAATTTTGACATTTTAGGTAGCTGTAGGGGGTCCATTTGCACACATTTTGAGGTAAAAGTCGTGATGATATCCCACACCATAAAAAAGTTATACCCGATATAGCCTAGGTAGGCCCTACCACCTTGTTGAAATCAGGAATTTCTCAGTTGTTAGCTGTTTGTCGACTATGAAGGTATTCTTTTTCTTTCTGGAAGAGAAACAACTATGCCATTCTTTAGAGGGAATGTAGGGCTATATTTTGCTTGCTTAGTTATTTGTCTTTTGAAAACCGGAAGTGATCATAATAAATAATAATACGCTTTTTCAGTGTGAAAATCACTGATGCAACATCACAACGTAAACCGATATGGTTGGGTATGGGGAAGGGCTATAAACAGTTGAAGCAGAATGCTAACAGAGTAAAAGCAGTGCTGTGAAGTGTTCAAGAAGCCGGTTTGCAGGAAGAATTCCCACAAAACAATGAAAGTAACTTGCAATAACTGCAAGGACCACTGACGTATCTGACTGCTGGGAAAAATAAATTACATAATTTCTTGTTTCATGTTGATATAGCTGCACGCCTTTAGGTTTTGCCTGTAACTAAAACAGACTTTGGAATAGTTTGTATTGTTGAAAATTAAGCCTCATTATATTTAGAATATTCTTGGATACATAGTTCATTTTCAAAACCCACATCATTTATATTTCTTATCTAAAAAGTACAAATTGTGTGGGATAATATCAGATATCGTTAAATGGACCGGTGCCTTTGTTAAAAACTATATAATTTCGAGATGCATTCATATATTTCACAACTAAATATACCATTCTTTTCAGAAATGAATGCTGAATCAAATGCTATATTGCATGATATGATATTTGAAACCAAACACGAAATTCCGGGGGGGGGGTGGTACCCACCCCCCCTTGGTAGCCGATGTCGCAAAAAAACCTTGGTAGCCTGAGGGTTAACCTCTCCGATAAAGACTCACGAAACTATTTCTCGTATGTTATTTGCCAACTCATACTAAGCTATTACTTCCCTTAGTTCTGTTTTTCTTGTACACCTACAGCGTTTTGCCTGTTGTTCTACTTAATAAACGAATATAAACATTAAGTGTCCCGAGGATTTTCGTCAAAAATATATGAAAGATGAGCTTGTAATTAAAGCTGACCTTATCCGCCTAACAGATTTTGTTTTTTACTAGGCGCCTGCAGGGCTGTAGTCGAGGGTATACGCGGGTATACTGAGTGTACTCACCTCTAGAGACCGTATACTCACCTAAAAAAATTGTACTCGCCTCTAACTTGTTTATGAAAACTAATTTGCTTTGGAAAACTAACCGGTAGTGTGTACTCATCTCTAATTTTACCACTACATCTCTTGGCGCCTATGATTCAGCTGATTTAACATAAACACAGCCCAATGCAACTCCTATCCTTTCCTCTCTGGTCTCAATGGTACCGATTTTTGTTTTTCATCCGGTACCTTAAGCCTTGGGCAAGACCGTAGCCAGAATTTTGTTTGGGGGGGGGTGTTTGCTCGTCCTTGAGCAAACCGACAAGCAACCAAATTAACCGACTAAAGGGCTGGGAGATAGTAAGCACATTATTTAATTTTAAAATTATTTAATTTGGGGATGTGCTTAAACATCCAAAACACGGCCTTGTTGTCATCAATATTATTGAAGATGATCATGCTGATCATAATAATAAGTATTAAGCTTATTATTATTAACTTTATATATTTATGGTACCAAAACTTAGCCTGACATGCACAACTTACCATTGAGCTACAATTGAAAGATGCGTCAGAGCAAGAGACAGATTAATAAAATTATAACTATAACTATATATATAACATAACTATAAACCACGTACTTTCCTGACTATAATGACATACGTACATTTAAGACATCTTAAACAAACTGCACATCTGTTTTTCAACAGAAAGTGATCCAATCTGCAACGACAGTTCGACTGCAGACCTTGTTAAATATTCTGATGTTTAGCATTGAATTCCCTGGCAACTGCAGGGGCTCCTACGATGGAATGGAAGGAACACAGAAGCCGTGGCGAGAAAGTCGTTTCCGTGGGGTCAACACTATCACAGTTCCTAATCAGCGTTTTACCAGTAGGCCTACATTGCTTATGCCAGTCCCCAGAAAGGCAGCGGATACCACACCTGTACAACAAAATTTGACATCAGCGGGAAGCCACGCGATACAACAGCAACAAACGTTCCTGACTACAATCGAAATTGGCTATTGGAAACTGCGACTTAAAAATCAACCACGGTGATCATGCAGCGCAGACCTACTTCTGCAGGGAGCCTGGAACTTTGATGGAACTTAGACGAAGCAGATAAAAACCTTAAAATGTTAAGTAGGCTAGATTGCATTGCCATAGGCGTAGACTCTGGGGGGTCAGCCGGGGCACGTGCCCCCCAATAATTGAGGAGCCGGGGCAATGCCCCCAAAAATTGAGAAAAGAATTTCTTCAAATATTATGTTTCAATAATGACAAATTTCTTCAGAAACAGAGAAACAGAGACACAGAACTGAAATACTATCAGAAATTCATAATGAAAACAAAGATTTATTTTTATCTTCAATATCTTCAACATGAAACAAATTTACATGTAAACAAAACGCATTAATTAACGTAACACTGGAAACCTCTGCTGACTGTCCAGACCAGAGGTGACAAAAGTTTTTTCGGTGTTTTGGTTTTAAACAAAAACATAAGAAAAAGAAAACCACAAAATAAACAAAAATAAATTTCTTATTTTTGTAGAAGTTATTTTAATAACATTTACTTTGATTTAAAGATTTTTAATTTTTGGAAATAACAACTGAACTAAACTGAGTTGGAGCTCTCGTTCATGCCATTTTTCATGGTTTTTATGATCTGAAATCCGAAAATCTTAAAAACAACCAAAACAACAAAAGCCATAAAAAAACGAAAAAACAACGAAAAACACAACTTTTCATCTTGAAAACTTGTTTTCTTTGCACCTCTGGTACAGACCCCATGCCCCTCCCAATATTTTGGACAAGTTTACGCCAGTGTGCATTGCAATGGCAAAGAATAAAAGAATCTAAGACTCCAATGAGTTACAAGGAAATAGACTTCGTTTTGTTAATTCTATGAGAGAAGTAGCCTAAGTGAGACAAGCACAGTGAAAGAGTGAGAGTAAGAAAGAGACGAATGCAGAGATGAATTTGAACAGACCGGTGCTATTCTTTTGCTTGATTGACCTACATACTGTATTTATTTAGTGTACAGTGATTATTAGGAGAAAGAGAAGCAGGAGGCGGATTACAATTAACGACTGCATATAGACCACCTCACAGCAACCTGCTCTTCCTCTTTTTATGCGATCAGAAAACTCAAAACCCATGGCCTTTCTTCCTCATCCATCCATAATGTAACCAAAGCCACTACCGTTGCTAAAATTCTATATGCCTCACCATCCTGGTGGAGTCTTACCCTGGCTTCCGATAAAGAACGCCTGGTAAAACTCTTAAAAAGAGCCAAACGCCTAGGTTACCTAGAACAATCCTTCCCAACAGTCTCTGAACTTGCCAATATAGCCGATGCGAAACTCCTTTTCTCCATATTACACAACCCGAAGCATGTACTTCACCAACTCCAACCTCCACTCCGACCCCTCTCCTCTCACCAACTAAGACCAAGAGCACACAACCATACTCTCCCACCCAAGGACAACTCTCAATTTATTCCCAGATCATTATATAAAAATATTTACTAGTTTATTCTAAAATTTTCTAATGAACTTTAATTTTCAGTTATCACTCATGTAAGCATTTCTGCGTTTTGTCAGATTGTTTCTTTCTTCTCAATAAACGAATATATATATATGCATTGACAATGACGATAGTGACATCGTGCTTATTTTAACTAGTGCAGTGAATATTCATGTAACAGGAACACACGGAAAACTTACCGAAGTCCCACTGAACCAGGTTCTGTCATCCGGACACAAGACAGCTATACTGCGATGTCGTTCAGATTCGGAACTCAAAATTACCTGGCATGCTTTTCAAGTTGACTGGAACAATGGAGTGGAAGGACGAAAGGACAAGGACTTACTATGGCACGGCTACTACCCGAGATCTGACATGGCAGCTTACTTATTGTTAGACTCACAAGACTGTTTGGCTAATGAAAACTGCGACTTAAAAATAATAATAATAATAGCAGAGATTTAAGTGCCATAGTTCGTAAACAGTCAAAAGGAAATCGATGCAACAATTCAGAAGCACTGATGATGCAGCGCAGACCTACTACTGCAGGGAGCCTGGAACTTTGATGGAACCCAGTGCTGAAGTAATATCCATCAGTAGGTATCAGTTGCAAAGGAAAAGTATAGGTAGACTGTCAGTGTTTCATAAATAATGATAACGACAGTGATAGTAATTATCTTCATGATCTTGGGACAACCGCCTCAAAATTGAGCGAGACCGGTAAGTTGATATACCGCAGCGCTTGTGAATAGGCTTGTGCCAGCGCTTGGCCTTCGAGTAATACTTTAGAAGTTTGGAGATTACAATTATGAAGTTTGCGTTGTACTTTGTGTAGTTCTGTTCTGTCGGCAGGAGTCATTCTCCGTGGATGATGCTACAGAATAGGAAAAGGCAGATGGAGAATTCCAGACTGTGGTATGTTGAGCAAGCTGCTGCTCCGCACTTAGCTTTCATGATGCGCTTTAGGTATATCAAGCTTTACAATAACTATTTTCTTAATACTTTAATGATGAACGTGTGCTAGAAGTAACTGGGAGACCAAAGCAGCTCATCATTAAAGTGTTGAGCACAGCCACAAACATACATGTACGAATTTTGTACATTTCAAACCACCTGTACGAATTTTGTACATTTCAAACCACCTCGAACAATTACAACACAAAGTTTCATCATCGTTGTTATTATTTACGGAACTTGTAACGCGCACAACCACTGGCATTGTGACGTTTTTTTAATCACACATTTTACACATACAACTGTTTTCTTTGAAAAAGAAGCTGGAAATTATAGAGAATGGAAATGAATTTCAAACGTGTTCTGAATTATAACGCAAGCAGCCAAATTCACCGCTCGACCGGATCGGTAACAATCGAGTCAACCAGAAAACTAAACAAACAGCCAAAGTTTCAAACGATTTTCAATTTAAGACGAAGCGCTCAATAAGGTTAAACGCAAAATACTCTCCCTGTAGCTATTTGCGTCAAAGTTAGTAAATGAGTCAGTGAAGGAGTGTAGGAAGCCGAACAGATTAACCGTCTTCTTTTGGCGGCGTGAACCAACCTGCAACGAACAAGAATCTCTGTTAAGAAACAACAAATCATACGAAGAGAAACATTTGGGCAATAAGACACTAAGTCATTCCACAACAAATCAAAATCTACTTCATTCGAATTGAATTCTTTGTTATCGAATATTGAACACTAAGTTTGAACAAAGTCTGGTCTTGAAATGTATTTCTGACACTCCGAATAATACATCAATGCAGTCATAAGAATTTAGTTCAGCCTTTGTGAATGACCTGTTTGCTGTTGCTTCTGGAAGGTTACACCAACTGTGCGCATAATGAACAATACAATACAACTGTACTGATACAGTACAACTGTACTGATACAGTACAACTGTATTTGATACAATTTAATGTACTTGATACAATACAAAGTTCTGTATGTATGTGATACAATACAATACAACTGTAATTGATACAATACAAGTTCTGTATTTGAATTTGACACAAGTGCATGTGATACAATACAATACAACTGTATTTGATACAATACGATCGTTTTTTTAGACAAAACACTAAACTGTACATAGTACAATACAATACAACTGTATTTGACATTGCCCTCCATACAAATTCAGAACTAAACACAACAGAACATCGACAGAATACAACAGAATATGAAATGGTGCGAAGAAATTATGACAGACTTTAAGCCCTCAAAGCCCCCAGAAACCTCGAACCTGTACTTTCCACACTCTAACTATTCTTAGCAATCAAGTTACATGAATAAACTGGAGAAGTTAAGAGTACAAGGTCTAGATGTTGCTCACCGCTCTTTTCGTGAACTTGAACGAGCGATTTGAAAGACTGCTGAGCTCTGGCTAGCGTGTACTGGTGCTAATCAATACAAAACCAACACCACAGTGGTGCTACACAATAATACAAAAACCAACTCAATCAATAGACGTGTTCAAGTTATTTTCAAAAGAGATCTACATATTATAGTTACACCCGGTACATTGTTATATAGAAAAAGTTTTATACACCCACTCAGTACATACACCTTCAGCAAAAGTCAAATGTTAAATAATTACAGAGAAATCACCTTTGATGAACCATATGCTACTTAAATTCTAGCATTCCAGTAAATGAGCTACACAATACAAAACTGTAATTTGTTAATGCTCCTTACGTAAGTTCAGAAGCGCAATTCAGCAGGGCAAATTGTTATTGTAATTAGTAACTTCTATTGTGCCATTGTCTAATGCAGAAGGCATCAACCTATACCACACCAAAACCAAGCCATAATGAGGTCAATATCCAGGAGATCAGTCTGTAAGAAAAATAGTAACAGGAAACAGTAAAGTGTCATAGGTAGGCTGGAAGACGTAAGTTTTCAGTTTGGACAGAAAGACCGTCTCCATAGGAGAGTTGTGAAAATGAGGTAAAGTTCCAGATGGAGGGACCAGCAACTGTTAATGAATGCCTGCCAAAGACAAGACGTTTCGTTGTCTACGAAGAAATAATAATAATAATAATAATCATTTTCTTTATTAATTCAAACCGACAAACGCAGTAAGATTACACTGAGACATGACAGTACAATTATCAATATCTTAACTTATCTAAACACACGTCATGGCAGCCATGCAAGGCACCCACCGAAAGGGGGTTGCGGGAATCGAACCGCGTACTGCTACTCTCCTGCTGCTCCCCTGGCCATGAGTGTTACCATTACTCTATCCCCCTCAAGACATAGTTATTATTAAGAGATTGAATTATTAAAGAGCACCAACCCGTGACGCCCCCATTTGGACTCTGGCCTTGCCTTTAACGAGCGTGGCCGAAATCTGCAGAATGACCGACTCGAGGCTGTAGGCGCCGCTCCAGCCTTGTTTCGTCAGCAGCTCCATGCAGATGGCCCCACCGCCGAGCACGTATCCGCCGGAAATCACTGGATGAACGACTCGGACAAATGGAGGCTCAAACGGAAATGTATCCTACGGAGAGAAAATAATAACAGCAATAACATATAGGGTAGTTATTCGTATACCTCTGGTGTGAATTCCAATATCCAAGTGCTTAACGTATATCAACTCGATCTTCCCCAAAGGGCTTGAACTTTTCGTATTCGTCCTCCTCGGGTCGCAGCACCCTTCAGTCGGCTGCCTATGGACTCCTGACTGTCCCTCGTATGCATACTGCTACAGCTCAGTCCAGAATATTTGCCTATGTTGCTCCCATCAGCTGGAATCGCCTTTCTCGAGAACTGCGGCTCGAGCTCCTCAGTCTGTCCCTTCCACAGTTTTGCAAGCTCCCGAAGTTTGTATTATTCTACAGTAATTTCACTTGTTCGGTCGGGAGCGCCACTAATGAGTTTATTCTTGAAGTGGTGCTTTATAGATGTCAGATTACAATTACACTTCCAATTACTGTGACAAACTAAGAAAACTTCTGCGCCCGCTAATCAGTTCTTCCAGCAGACCAATTTCAATTAAACAATTCTGTGCAAACTGAAGAACACGTTTGCAATTTTCTCCAATTGCAAGTTCAACGTGACAGTTCTCCGTACGAACCTTAAACGTGAAGTTGAGAAGGATGTGGTCGAGGCCGTACTTCTCCTTGTGAACAACCATATCACCGTACAGTGCGCTGTCTGGATCGACTCTACAACGAAAAACACACCAAACAGGTGCTAGAAATTAACATCATCATTATTACTACATTGAACTTGGGCCAACCAACATTAAACTCAGACCAGCCAACGTTGAACTTGAGCCAACCAAAACAGAATTCAAGCCAACCAACATAGAACTCGGGTCAACCAACATAGAACTCAGGTCAACCAACATTGAACTTTGGTCAATCCACATTGAACCCAGGCCAACCAACACTGAAGACTGGCCAACCACGATACTTATAATCAGTCTTTATTCCCGAGACATAATATTATTTAACCAGGTCATCTGATTATCTCTCACTGGTCATACCTGAAACTAGACAAACGAGCTTTTATGGTTGTGGAACCTAGATTTGGCAACTTTCCACCTGTGTCTGCCCGTCCTGCTTGGTTGCTCATACCATTTCGCTCACAACCCTCAAGATTTACCATTTTCAAATTGCTTATCCATCATAGGTCGCCTCTCTGTCTTAGCAGACTGATTTTCTGGACGTTGACCTAGTTACTGATCTTCCAGATATTAACTAATTACTGATTTTCCGGATATACACCTAATTACCGATATTCCGGATACTGACCTAATAACTGGTCTACCAACATACTGACATAATTACTGATCTAGCAGATATTGATCTAATTACTGATCTAGCAGATATTACTGATTTTCTGGATATTTACCTAATTACTGATTTTCTGGATATTTACCTAATTACTGATTATCTGGATATTTACCTAATTACTGATTTTCTGGATATTTACCTAATTACTGATTTTCCGGATATACACCTAATTACCGATATTCCGGATACTGACCTAATAACTGGTCTACCAACATACTGACATAATTACTGATCTAGCAGATATTGATCTAATTACTGATCTAGCAGATATTACTGATTTTCTGGATATTTACCTAATTACTGATTTTCTGGATATTTACCTAATTACTGATTTTCTGGATATTTACCTAATTACTGATTTTCTGGATATTTACCTAATTACTGATTTTCCGGATATACACCTAATTACCGATATTCCGGATACTGACCTAATAACTGGTCTACCAACATACTGACATAATTACTGATCTAGCAGATATTGATCTAATTACTGATCTAGCAGATATTACTGATTTTCTGGATATTTACCTAATTACTGATTTTCTGGATATTTACCTAATTACTGATTTTCTGGATATTTACCTAATTACTGATTTTCTGGATATTTACCTAATTACTGATCTTTCGGATACTGACCTAATTATGACTTGGTCTTGACTGGCGCTACAGAAGCTTCCACATTACAATTACCCTACAAAAAAATGTACAAAAAGCAAGTTACAGAGTACATCATACGTAAGAGTTTTTCGTGGAACAAATTAAAGTTAAGTTCCTACTTCATTAGTTTGATGTTCCACTCGTAGAGGCTGTCGTTAACTAATTCGAGGTCGTAGATACCTGCAACCATGACGATAAGCAAATCATTACTAATTAATTACTAACTTCATTGGAGAAACTATTACTAATTAGCAACAACTAGCAACAGGTTTGGTTCAACCTATAACAATATTAATAATAATAATAATATTGCTCAGTATTGCTCAATGCAGTAGCTTTCCACGGCAATTTCCCTCTGTCAGAACCTGAGGAACAGTGGCCATTCCAGATGTATTTACTTGCTTTAATTAATATTTAAGTCCCCGAGGGATCATACGTACCTTGGCGCATTAAAAAAAAATAATAATAATATTTATCGATAGAGATTGTTAACCAAACCTTGTTTAAAACTTTGTGATCGATAGATCTCCCTCAGTTCCTTGAGAAGTCGATCGGATGCTTGCACTGACCCAGTCATCGTACCCTGCGTTCAAAGCGAACAGCATAAGACAAACTGACAGACAGGCAGGCACACAGACAGACCAACATACATAAATGACAGAGGGAAAGACAGACAGACATACATACTGAGCAAAGCGTGAGACACACACATCAGAAGAAAGGAACATCCAATCAACACGCTTTCTTTCTTGTGCACGGGAACCGGAACAGTCTTGCACTGAACGCTTTAATGACGAGAGTATCGTATTGCATTGTAATGTATCTAGAAATTTAGAAAGCGCCTCTCGCAGAATAACTATTAGAGGCGCTCTCAGCACAGATGCCCCGGGGAAACAAAAATGCCTTTAGGTAATGCGAGACCGATGAGGAAAGCCAGTCATTAGTTTGGCCCTGAGCAGAGGGGGAAGATCATTCCACATGAGAGTGTACTAAAAGCAACTGGGAAACATCACTTTCAATGACTCTGA
The DNA here is from genome assembly GCA_963556255.1 of Allolobophora icterica. Lineage (NCBI taxonomy): Eukaryota > Metazoa > Annelida > Clitellata > Crassiclitellata > Lumbricidae > Allolobophora > Allolobophora icterica. The sequence goes on along the minus strand of OY744615.1, from coordinate 47,239,516 downwards.
ACCATCCAAGGGATCATTTAAAGGTGTTACACAAACTATACTGTAATGTAAACAGAAGCTATAGCAATACTCAATGGTTACCTTAGATTTATATAGCACCTCTAAAAGTCACCAGAGGCGCTCTTGACCTAACTATGTAAAACCAAGGATCGAACAAACTGGTTTTCAAGCGCTTACAGAATACAGGTAAAGAAAGATCGAGAAGCTCGTGCCGCAAGATGTTAGGTAACCTATTCCAATAACCATTCCTATTCCAATAACCATTCCTATTCCAATAACCATTCCTATTCCTATAACCATTCCTATTCCAATAACCATTCCTATTCCAATAACCATTCCTATTCCAATAACCATTCCTATTCCAATGACCATTCCTATTCCAATAACCATTCCTATTCCTATAACCAAGTCAAAAAGTCTAAACTGATAATCCGTTAGAGAGAGAGACGTCTGCTTGAAATCCAACATGTTGGGCAAAACCAGAAGTCGGGCTATGGTATGGTAATATCAAATTTATATAGCGCCACTTCAAGACAGACTCATCAGAAGCACTCCCGACCTTACAAAGTGAAATCATGATCGAACAGAATGGTCGTCAAGCGCTTGCGGAAAAGAGGTGTGTAAATCGACGTTTACTTGAAGGTAGTCCTGTCGTTGCGACTGCTTCAGTCTTTCGAGGGTGAGGAGATTATTTGTGTCGATGCCGTCCAACTCTTCATTCGCCTTGTTCTCACTACAGCAACAACAACAACATTAAATTGTCTTCGACGCATTACACCAGTAAGGTTTATTCAGCCTTCCACTCGCTAGGTGGCGGCGGTGGTTAAATGAATAGTAGACCGCGATTTGGCGCCGTGTGTGGCTGCCGCATAAGCAGTTATATTCGACTCCTGTAAAACTGTTATCATGTGCTTCTACTGTATACATGTATGTAAGGCGCCCTGTGTGGCTGCCGTTTCTACTATATGTATGTTCACTGTACAGCGCAGTGCGTTTGCAGGCGCTTAATTAAAGAAAAAGATTATTAGATTATTATTATAAAAGAAAAATTAGGGTTCCATCTACTATAGTTTCCCATTCTGTGTCCTACGATAAATGCTGTGGAATGTATGGAATGTGACTCATGGCCGGCCCTCCCTCCCTCCTTCATTATTGCACACGATCTGACGGGAGGTTGAGGGGGAGGATGGGAAATACTGACGAGGCAAAGACTGATTCGCATAAACATCGATTGATCACGTGCAATACAGGGTAAACACTCTATTGTTCGATCCAGGGTGGGTGGGACATACTTACTAACTGCTGTTTGTTTGTCTATCAATCTGACATGCAAAGTGAGTTAAAATCAAGCATTCCAATAAACAAATTCTTGCTCAAGGTCTCTACATAGTAAAAGCCTCACTGGAGGCTCAAACCCATACTCTCCATATCACAAGGCAACTGCTCAAACCAATCGCCTACTGTACCGAAGACAACTTAAACGGCCTACTTGGATTGGTCTTCGTCCATTTCATAGTGGAAATCCTCCTCTGCCAGATCTGAATCTTCGTCCTCCTCTGACGTTATATTGACGTGCATCGAGTCACCCTGCAACAGTCAACACACAACACTTCCATTTACCATGTGCACTATTGTGCAGTAAAATGCACAAGAAGTCCCCACTGCCTTCCCTTCACCCCTTGCGCCAGCCTGGACACAGAACCAGAGAATTGCAGGGAACACGGGACCGGGGCATCGCAACTGAGAGTACTCCATCATTAAATGCTCCCTGCGAGTTTGTCCAATGCCAGACTCGCCATTAAATTCACAGCTTACATTGCATTCAAATCACTAGACAATTACGCAGGTAAATCAGAGAAATTTGCCACAACAGTTGCATCAGTAACAATCAAATGTAATATAATCACTAGCGAACAATGAAACACCTCAGCAACCGAGCAACCGAGAAACAAACAATCCGTCCAGGGTCATTACGCGGAGTACCCTCAGCAGGCGCAAACTCACAATAGTCGAACCAAAAGCCCAGCATGCCAACAAATGGTACAAACATGGTAAAACATGTTTCAAACATCAGCACAGTAAACAAATCAAACATCTGCTAACCTATTTGTTTCTACACTTATGCGACTAATTTGGTCCACTCCTTCACTTTGTAGCACATGTTCCTAATAGATGAGAATTAATGTGAAAACTGCCAATGTGACATCACATAATATTACACCTTTTCCCAAGAGACGGAGATTTCCACCTGCTTATCCTTCTTCCATGATGTCAACTGTGCAAAAGAGTTAGACACGGCATGTTACAGCCCTCGCGTTGTAACGTCGACAGTACGGGTTCAACCCTCCTCCCTAGGATGGTCACCTTGTAAGGACCTTGAGCAACTCACAACTGCTCAACACCATCAACTGATCCTTGGTCATTAGATAGTAGCACTTAATAGTAATAGTAAGAGTAATAATAACAATAATAATAATTTATACGAACCTTACTGGCCAGGTAGGAGTCGATCACCTTGATCTCCTCCGGTTGAGAAAATCCCGACATCTGACACAACTCGAACAGCAGAATGCGAATCTGTTTACAAATCTATACGACAGAACACGACATTTTCATCAAAATAAGAAACAAGTTTGAAGTTTGTTGAAATACAGCAGTATACTTGTACACAGAAAATGACACAAGCCAGTTTCATCACCTATTTTGTATACAGCAAAAACCAGTAACAGCTTGTAACCTGAATCTGAAGTGTGTCTACCGTGCCCCGATTGGTTGACCTATTGACTCCGACCCTTGACTGGTTGACCAATTAACTCTGCATCCTGATTAGTTGATCTACTGACTCTGCACCCTGATTGGTTGACCCATGGACCCTTCACCCTGATTGGTTGACCTATATAAACCATCTCATTATTATGGTTATAAAATGAAGTACTTTTGAACAGAACTCACGTTGTAATTGCTTGGTGATGTATCACATAATTTTTCGATTGCAGCTGAAACTAAGAGGTCGTCCGTCTCGGAGAACCAGATTGGAGCGGTTTGCGGATAGGTTTCCTGTTCAGACAAAATTTACGTAAATCCCTCGCATTGCAACCGAAAACGCACCCTCATTCACAAAGATCCACATTCCTTCATATTCACTCTTCACTGAAACTGAATATTTACCTCTTCCAGTTTGTTTGTGGTTCTTAAAGCTTCCTGCTGCCTGGCTTCAATGGATACTTCTGAACTTTGTAACGAAGAAGAGAAGCGGTACTTTAAGCTAGCATGAGAGGCAGCCAAGAGTATGAAGTGTTAGCGACTTCATTTTCTTAGCCTCGGCATATTAGGGTGGGCAGCCGGTCCTCTCACTTGCTGTCTAATCTTCCCACTGACAGTGTATGGTAAGTGAACTCATCGTCTACAGCTCAGTTGGTGATGCAGAAATCTCGAAACAAATTTCAGCCCTGGTGGGGATTTGTACCCCCGACCCCTCGGTTGACAGGCCGGCACATCAACCACTAGACTACATTGCACAAACCTTTGTAAGGAGGTCACTGTCAAATTATAATAGCATTAAGCTAACCAATCTATCTCGATGCAACAACCCGACTTGGACCAAATGATGGATGAAGCCGACGGCAGACTCTTACAGGCGGTTATACGTAATCCCAGCCACGTTCTTCACTCTCTATTTTCAGATATTGTACTTAGGACCCATGGCCTATGCCCTAGACCTCAGGATTTTGAACTTCCATGCAAGGACAATCACTAGCATACTCTTTCTGTAAGAAGTTGTGGTTTGTCAACTTTGATTCATAATAAACGAAATTATATAAGAAATAATTTGGGTTTCTCAATAGTCCAGTTTCTGGATTTATCGAACGTACAGAAATTGAGACTCTTGATGGCTTCAACGTTGGTGTACTATCTGAATACTTATATATCAACTTTTACAAATCCTTCAAAGGCGACCGAGAAGCCTAATCGTAATCTCCGAATGTCTAAAGTGCTCGAAAGCTAAGCGTAGGGCACAAGTCTACATATAGCAGAAGTCCAGTGGAGATCCATGTCCAGTTGCCAGACAGACCACAGAGTAGAGCCTGAGGTTAAGGGCGGTTTCGTTGAGGGCGAGAACGCTTAGAGGGTGTTGAAATCGATGGATACGGATATAAATTCTTGAAGAGGTGGGACTTTGTTGAAGAGGTGGGAGATGAAGAGCCGAAGACAAAGCCGGAGCTTCTGACGCTGCTTTTTTAGGTTACATAAATTACTTTAAAGCTCTATATTTCTTTCGCCCTTAAGATAACCCAAATCGCGATCGCTTAATCATCGATCTAACAAAGAATTTATATTTTCACAGCTTCGACAAAGATCACAGTTACGTTTTGTGGCGTCTAAGAGTGGCGTAACTACGAGTGTCACACAGATCATAGTTTATTTCATCAAAAATTTCTAACGAGTTTAATTCTCACCGTAACATTAGCGTGAATAACAACGGAGCGGTCGGCTGCTTTCCCAATGAAACGACAACTCACTTCGTCGACTGAGGCAGTGATGATCTGAAAACGCTCGTTTTTGTGAGAAAATAGATTTTCTAAGAACTTCGTGTCCTCCTTAAGCCGCGCCAGACATGCCATTTTTGGCCGAGAACAAACTGATTCATTAATCTCCAACGGAATCGGCGAATTCTGCGACTTATTAAACGTAACAATCAACAATAAAGATCGCTTTGATAAAGACTGTTCGCGATAATAAACATTTTAATTCAGGCAGACAAGAACAATAGACGCCACTTCCGGTAGAGGTTGCGAGATTATTTAGGTAAGTAAGTAGTTCGCCCTATTCGTTGTAATTGTAATTTAATTGTGATATAAAATTCTGCTCCTCCTACTGCTCTCAACCAAGCCATGAACCTATTACATTCAGGTCAATTTCGACCTGACACACACAATCTCTGCAGTTCTTTCTTCAATCGTCAACTCTCTTCGACAATTATAAGTGTTCATTTTTCAACACCACCACATTACAGCAATCTTTTGCCTACGCCACGGTTTCCTGCCTACCTCAAATTTAATTTGTTCAAATATGGATACTTGGTTATACAGTGATCTGTGCTTATAATCAGCCACAATTTGGATGCACTCAGAAAGTATATAACTAAGAGAACCGAAACAGTTTGGTGGCCAGTCCTCTACCTCCCACCTGATCCTCTCACCGACATTGTATTCATTTCACAGCCGACTGGAGCACACGCTTTTATACATCTTTCTGCCACGGTCTGGATACCAACGATCGCACTGTGGGTCGACAGTCCCGCACGCTAATCACTACACCATGACGCAAATCACTAGACCATCACGTCGAGACCGTGACGCTAATCACTAGACCGTGACGCTAATCACTACACCATGACGCAAATCACTAGACCATCACTAAACCATTATGCTAATCACTAGACCATTAGGCTAATTACTAGACCATGGCACTAATCACAAGACCATCACGCTAATAACTAGATCATGACGCCAAGCAGGGGCGTCTACACCATAGAAACCTTGGAGCAAATGCTCCATCCAAGAAATAATTAAGGGGGAAAGATCTGTCAGTGTGTACGCCACTATTTTAGGGGGGGAAGGAACGGGAAGGGGGAAGAAGAGGGGGAAAAGGGACGTTGCTCCAATGACTTAGGGGGGATAGACGCCCCTGACGCCAAGCACTAGACCACGACGCTAATCACTAGATCATGACTCTAAAAATCACTAGACCACGACGCTAATCACATCATGGCGCTAATCACTAGACCATTACGTTAATCACTAGTGACTACACCATCACGGGGTAGCTCCTTCATACCTCAAGACCTTCTGTACCTCAGTCTCTTGATCCCTGGTTGCTCCACACTCAGCCAGAGGCCTTCTGCTTGTTCCCACAAGCGCAGGGCTACTGCTCAATCTACATGTAGAAGTTTTGATTATGTTGGCCCATCTAGTTGGAACCGTCTTCCACAGGAACTGCAGCTCGAGCTCCTCAGCCTTTTTCTTGCCCTGTCCCGGAAACGCCTGAAGACCATATTTTTGTTAGCAATAGCACGGACTTCGGTCGGGAGCGCCTCTGAATTGTTGAGTGGCGCTTTTATAAATGTTTGATTACAATCACAATTACAACTAACTAGGCAATATCATGTTTCTGACATTGTTCTTTTCCTTAAAGACATGACTTCTAAGTTTGGTGTTCAGTCCATTTCTTCACCTTCTCATCTTTGCATAAACAGAACTTTCTAGAGACAAATATCTTCAGATATCTTTCCCACTTGGTGGAAACTTGAACCCCAAAACTCTGGGTCCACAATCGTCAAACACAAAGAAATCGACACCGTTTCATTACATCGTGTAATTCCAATTTCATACATGCTCATCAAGCTACGATCAAGGTAGAGAAGTATCAGATTTCACCTCAGAAAGGAAGCATTCTTCCAAAATAACCTAAACAGAAACGTCTATTTTAAACAGTGAACAGAATCGCAACCGAACTACCCCAAAATCTTCTACAGGAGTCAATGCAGATATTGTCAACAGGGTGCGATTTGTAGGGGAACTCCCCTCCGCTGGCTCAGACAACCTTCTTCAAAGATATGGTTTCCCCATACATTTTACTCCCTATGCCTTCCACTCCTTCCCCAAGTGGTTCTCACGGTCTCCCAACATCGTTGTTCCCCACTCATTTTCCTCCTACCCATAGATCCGTTTCCCATTATAGCCAGCCAACAGTGGCAGGCTGATCCAGACTGATTTTACAGAGGGGCCCCAAATATGCAAGGCTGAACTGGCTTCGTCAATTTCTACCTGGCAGCAATCTTTTGAAAAAACAGACTTTAGTTTTCCAGAAATATTCTTTCCCTTTCCAGTTTCCCTTTTCCTTACTTTCAGATCAGTCCGGTATCGACCAATAGCGCACCAAAACCAAGCTGTAATCAGGTCAATATCCAGAAGACGGACAGCCTATGATGGATAAAGTTCCGTCGGGAGCCACGAACACTTCACATTCTCACTCCGTGTTAAGTCCCTCCAAAATCAATTTGGGATAGTCCACGCCTAGACAGGGTCCCTCTGGATCCGCCCCAACCCCTCACCACAAATCGCACCCCGAGATTTTACATTGTATGAAAGATCCTACTCAAATTGCCAAGGTAAGTCTCTGCACAGAAAAACGATCGTCACAAGTAGTTCGCAAGTTTTCTCTAAACATCCGCTGCCCATAAACCACAACTTAACGTTCGTCCAGCCTGTAAAGTCAACGAAGCATACAGTGGATCTAGAATTTCTCCTCGCCATCCAGGGTTTTTGATTCGATGAAGTGCTTGAAGCGCTCCTTTACGACCGCGACTGGCTGCTCCCCGAGAACCTTGTTGTCGCGCGTACGAACGTTGACGGTTCCGTTCTGTTGTTCCTTCTCACCAACGACTGTTTAAAAATGACAAAGGTTCGTTTATTTTATTGTGCCTCTGATTACTAGTTAATGCACCAGACAAGAACTGCACTAAATATTCACTTTTTCAATGTTATCCCTTATTAAGCGACACATTGTTTACATGCTGTATATCATAAGGCACATCTTTCAATAACCTCACGTTAACGAGTCCACACTATAGTTTACTTCCGAACTGGTGCTATATAAATGTTTGATTACAATTATCACTCAAGACACTTTAGCAGCACTGTTTTCAAGTACACACGTATTCAAATAATATCAGCTCATGTGGGATCTCCTCAAATCTCCTAGACAGTCATGCTCCATCGACTTTTTTGTATTGTATTGTATTCTGAAGTTGGTAAAGCGGTGAATCTCTCTTGAAGTAGTGCTAAATAAATCTTCAATTACCGTTACCATCGGAGACCAATAAACCCGACTGCCTACCAAGAATGAAATTGAACTGAGCCAGCTGAGCATTTCGGATCTTCTTGTTCATTGTGTCGCCCGAATCGAGATCAGCCTCACAGACACATCCAGCCGCAAACAACTCATCCCTCACCTAAAGAACAAAGGAAGACAAGTGATTACCATCGACAACTTATATATTATCACCAAACAACCATGCACGTGCAGATCATGCCATCTGCCATCCTACTTGTCTTCCACGGTCACACCTTACGTTAAAATCGACATAACACAGGTGACTGGACATGACATAGGTGACTGGACATGACACAGGTGACTGGACATATCAAACACATGCAGAAAAGTTTCAAAAATGTAGGTCCAGCAACTGAAAAAGGTTGTTCACCAAGAACAGTTCTAGTTTTTGGTACAACCAGAGAAAGATAATCAGGTGATCGATCCAATTGAATGATTATGACTATTACACGTCCAAGGAATGAGGATCTACCACATCGAAGTTCTTAACACAGATAATTATGTATTGTGTACCATATGGCACTTAGAACTATCTATCTTAAAATAATTTAGAAAGCTAATCTTATTAAAACATATTAACCGAATCACTGGACATAGGTGTACATCCAACCCTGCAGTCTGAGACCTTCGGTTATGGTTCTTTTGGTTGAGCCTCAATTTAGCACTGTTGTGGTCTCTCGTGCATTCCAAGTTGCTGTGCCCAAGGCAAGGTATCACCTACCAATGTCTGTTCGATGCTCGAACTCTACCTGTTCCTTTACGAAATGCCTCAAAACTCTATATCTCCTTGGCTTTCACACATCTGGATATCTAATTGCTCTTTACCTGACGACAGACTAACCCGAGTCTCAGATTCGCATTTCTGTGTGACTTTGTGCGCGTTAAAAATGTTTGTAACAATAATAATATTAAGTCCAGTTCTTCAAATGCTAACTTAAAAAGAATGCACCAACAAACCTTCTGTGCGTAGGCATCAAACGGTGCGGCAACTGGAATGACCATGCACTGCCTTGGTGAAAGCCAGAAAGGCCTGGAACAATAACAAATAATAACAATATAAATAAAAATAATAATATAAGTAATAATAATATAAATAATAATAACTATCATTTTCATAACCCAACCAAATGCCGTCAATAGCCCAGAATCTCTTACCCATATTACATGCTAGCAGTGATAGGGTCAAGCACATTGAACGGTTAAGATCACATCGTTCTAACACAACTGTTACTGCAGTCCATGCATACATCACACTGTGGGGCACGGTAGCAGAATGGATAGAACGCTCAGCCTGTAATGCTGACAGTACGGGAATCACTCATGTGGTCACTATGTAAGGACCTTGAGCAAGTCCATCAAGCACAACTCAGCACCATCAATGTTCTGTCGTATGGTCATGTGTGCACTTCCGAATTTTGGGAGGGCAATATATCTTATTCAGTTGAATTGTATTAGATACAGTTGTATTGTATTGTATCAAATAGTGGTATTGTATCAAATATAGCTGTACTGTATTGTGTCAAATACAGTTGTATTGTATCAAATAGTGGTATTGTATTGTATCAAATACAGTTGTGTTGTATTGTATCAAATACTTGTATTGTATTGTGTCAAATACAGTTGTATTGTATTGCAAAAGTTGTTATTCACAAAGGCCCCTGGTGTATTACATACAAAGCTTATTCCATGCATGGTTACACTTTGGTTTACGTTGTAACACGTACCATTTTCCACCGTAGCTTTCACATAAAATGGCGATCATACGTTCAACGGATCCAAGGATCGCCCTGTGAATGATCACGGGCCGTTTCCTTTCGCTCTTTTCATCACCACTGTTAACAAAAACAAAACAGTCAATACAAGAGAAAAGAACAGTCCCTTAAGCCCCTCAGCTATGGGCCCAGGTGGAGCAGAAATCTCTAAACAAATTTCTGCCATGGTGGGGATTTGAACTTCAGACCTCTCGGTCGACAGTCCAGCGCGCTAACCACTAGACTACCACACACTTATGAGAGGTACTTAAAAGGAGCTATATAAAGAGTCTGGGTAACTAACTAATTAACTAACTAATCAACCAACTAATAAACTAACTAATTAACTGGCTAATTAACCAACTGACCTGATATAAGTGAGGTTGAATCGCTGCGGCAGCTGGAAGTCCAGCTGAATCGTGGCACACTGATGCGGTCTCCTCAGCGCATCCATAATGGTTATGTCAATCTGAAAGACAACATTCTCAGCGTTATTATTATTGTAACTGCAGGGGTTTTCAATAGTGTAGTGGTTATCATGCTGGACAGTCGATCGCGAGGTCAGGGGTTAACATCCTCACCAGGGCATAAAATAGTTTCGAGATTTCTGCTCCACCTTGGTCCACTAAGAAAATGAAGTACTGCCCAACAGAGCTAGCTTAGGGTACTGCCCTCCTTCTATTACACCTGCATTTACTAATCATCACTACCTAATGACTAAGCATCAGTCGATGGCGCTGTACAGTTGGGAGGGAAGGACTTGCTCAAGATCTCTACATGGTGGCCACCTGAACAGAAATTCGAACTGCACTATCTGCATTACAAGGCGAGCACTCTAACCAACCTGCTACTGTCCACGCACATGGATCCATCTTTAGTTCCGCTTTAGAAAGCAAACCTCACTACAGCATCAACTTGCATCTATGGCAGTTCTTGACATGTCCATTGTACGCTAAGCAACTTGCATAAACTCAAGTACAGAAAGTATGGGGTCATCCATAAAGGACGTCCGCAGTGACGGGGGAGGGAGGGGTCATATTTTGCGGACAAATGCGGACAAGGGGGAGGGAGGGGTCAAAAGTGGGTCATATTTTGCGGACTTCCTGTATGGACGACCCCTATCTATGAACATCTCCGAATATATATCTTCAGCACCTATGTACTGTTTTGCTCTATATAAATATAAATATCCAGTCTTTACAATTACAATCTCCGATGAGATGTGAATACGCAGCAGAGGCAGTACCTTGGGTCCGTAGAAGGCGCCGTCGCCATGGTTATACTCCCACTTGTCGCCAAACTCATCCAGGCTCTCCTTCAGTTGCTGTTTAGAACAAAAGAAATCAGACAATGCAGAGTCATCATCAGTAATTAGTAACTTCCATCACACCAGTGTCTAATGCAGAAAGATAATAACCTCTTTTTTTACATCTTTTCCACAAACGCTTGAAGACCATTTTGTTCGATCGTGGTTTCATTGTGTTAGGTCGGGAGTGCCTCTGACGAGTCTCTCTTGAAAAGACGCTATATAAATTTGCAATCATCATTACTACAGTTGCATCTGTACTAGCATGCAGCTTTGAGAATAACTAGTAACACTTACGACTCTTTAAACTGTATCAAAAAAGCAGAATGAAATGAAACTCCACCACTGTCTGCACTCCAGTAGTGCCAGTCCGAACCAGGATGAAAGAGGAGGGCGACGTCAACGGCCCTGGCAGCCATAAGATGTCATTAAACACTGGAGACTACTCAAGTGCAATGAGCCTTCTACAGGAGCTATATAAGTTTCACAAACGTTACATTACACGGATGTAGCCAATAGAGACCTGTTCTGCCTCGTTCCACTGCTCGACATCTCCAAGGAACTTCTCCGGCCGGGTGGAAAGACGCAGCTGGAAGGTGAAGCCAAAGACCGTGTAGATACAGCGAAGGAAGTCCAAGCAGCCAGCCATCTCTTCCTTGATCTAATCAAATCAAAGTCATCAGATCACCACAACAGATCATGGTAACGCACCTGTTGAAGGTAAAACCATTGTTTACATGCTTCTATTGAAACTCCCACGTTACACCTATCAAACTAATGTCTAATGTTAAAGGCATGAACTGATGGTGCATCGAAACCAAACTGTAATCATGTCATTACCATGCCAAAATCAGGTTAATACCACACCATAATCAGGTCAGTATTATACCATAATTAGGCCAATACCATGATACAATCAAGCCAGCATTAAGTCATAATTAGGTCAACACCATGATATAATCAAGCCAGTATTAAGTCATAATTAGGTCAACACCATGATATAATCAAGCCAGTATTAAGTCATAATTAGGTCAATACCATGACATAATCAGGTCAACATCCAGAAGATCATTCAATAAAACTACAACCCAAAGCACCATTAAACTGACTGGCAGAACCACTACACTAAAAAGCGACTAAAGATCAATCTAAACCTGATCTGGACGACAGAAGATGTGGGCGTCATCCTGTTGGAATCGGCGGACGCGGGTCAAACCAGAGAGGGCGCCAGAGAGTTCATTCCGGTGCAAGACCCCAAAGTCAGCCAAACGTATCGGCAGCTCCTTCCACGACCGTGGACGATGATCAAACATCAGGCTGAAAGCAGACGAAAACTTTGAAGTCCAGTATGATGCGCCACGAACGAGGAAGGTTGGCTAATTAATTAATGGGTTGATTATTTCATTAATGGTTTAACTGCTTAATTTATTAACTGGTTAATTGTTTAACTAATTAATTGGTCAATTGTTTAATTAATTAACCTTTTAGTTTATTCAGAATACCAGTGAATGTCCTCAGAATGGTAGCTAGAAATAGTAAGAAAATAAAAATGTGGATGACAATAATGAATGAATGAATGAATGAACAAGTCTCTTCCTCCCCTTTCTGTTCCTCCATTTTGCCAGCGATCACTGTCTTAGACCATTCTATTCAATCATGGTCTTGTGCCTCGTATCGTCATCATCAGTTCCCGACACCTGCCATCTGGCGGCGATGGGTAAGAATAAATGATCTCCATTGTCTTCATTCATTCATCAAGTCCACTGCTCCGTTTAGTGTTAGTCTGTGATGTTATGTCCTCACATATATTATAATCTACCCAGCATAGTCTTAGTCAGCCTTTGTTTCTTTTCCCTTCGAATCTTGCAAGTAGTGCATTGTGCAGAATTCAGTCAACTGGTTTTCTCGAAAAGGTGCTATATAAATACGCTATTACGGTTATGAATCTCCTACCAGTGGCCTGGGCAGTTCATTGGCTTCAAAGCAAACTTTTCGCCTTCAGATTCAAACGAGAACATGTGCTCCTAAAGAAAAATCACCAGCAGTCAAATACAAGCACACTAGGGACTTGGTAAATCGCACTTCACTACAACACCAATTCTGATATAACTCAGTCGGGGACATGGATCCCAGAATGACTTCAATCATAGAAAGTCATTAAAACCTGAACTCGTAATATGGCGGTTCTTACTATGGGTAACCGAGACAGTGTCATAACGGGTTTCTGCTGCAGTTATATCTGGAAACCAGTTATAAAGTGAGAAAATATTTCTGTAGCATACTTAAAAATGCACTGTAATATGATGGCAAATTTTATATTTAATATGCCACTTACCAATAACTTCAATTTAAACCAGGAAAGACAGAACAAAAGTTGCTAGAAGGGAGCGATAAAATTTGGCAGACTAAGAACAGAAAAATCAAAGAAAGAGAACTCAAGGAGAAGAAAATTACAGAACTTTCCTGTTCCAGAATTTTAGAACGAAAAAAAAGAGACAAAAAACCCTAAAGAATGAGAAAACTGAAAACTCGAAGTAAAGAAAAATTAAAGAATGGAAAATCGAAGAACAGAGTAAACTCAAAGCACAGACAACTGAAAAGAGTGGAAAGATCAAGGAAAGACACGCATCAATGAACTGAAGGTGAAATCGGACGTACCGCGTAGTGCTCCCAATGACCCGAAGCCTCCCACAGTTTGACGTTGTAGAGATTCGGCGAGACGACCTCTGTGAACCCTCTCTTCAGATACTCCGACTACAGACCAAGGTAACAATATTATTTATTATTATTAAAGTATTTATTATTATGACTCATTTATTATTACTACGCATTTATTATTATGACTCATTTATAATTATGACTCATTTATTATTATTACTCATTTATTATTATTAAGCAATTATTATTATTACGCATTTATTATTAATATGCATTTATTAAGCGTGGCTATCTAACGAACAAACATCAATCGATGGCGCTTATCAATTATGAGCGAAGGACTTGCTCAAGGTCCCTACACAGTAACCATCTCAAAGGAGGAGGATCGAATCCGTACCCTCCGCGTTACAAGGTGAGCGCTCTAACCAATCGGCAACCGTACCATGGCAGGGGGAAAATTCCTACACCTGGAGTTTCCATGCAACCATTGCACCAATCAGATGCCATGTTGCGCCCCATGTGCATTGTCCGGCTGACTTACCCTCATCATGTTGCAGAGGGTGTTGTAGATGTGGGCACCCTTCGGCAGGAAGAAACAGCTGCCTGGACTCAGTTCATGAAAGAAGAACAACTCCTGGTCCTACAAATCGACAATCAACACAAGAAATAATAACTAAACAAATAAAACAGAAATCATATTCCACCTTTAATTGTAATTATTGAAGCTTGTAATTGGCAACAGTAGAACGACATCCATCGACCAAAGTGCGCCTATGAAGTCTGAGGGTCTACTACAAGTGGCTAATTATCTAATTATATCACCTAAATTATTAGTATAATGCATTTACTACATGCACAAGGTTAGCAAATCTGCATCTGAGGCACGAAGCAACATTATTTTATTATGATTATTATTATCATTATTATTATTATTATTATGCATTTATTAAGCACCATCTAATGATGAAGCATCAGTCAATGGTGCTGAGCAATTGTGAGTGAAGGACTTGCTCAAGGTCCAAATACAGCTACCGTCTCAGAGGAAGAGGATCACCTATCATGTCCCATCCTTATATAGCATCGCTTGACACCGTTTTAAAGGTGTCTAAGACGAGCATGAAGGATCCAGAGTTTAACGACATCTTATGGCAACAAAGGCCGTTGACGTCGATAGAAATTAGTTTGGCATAATACAGTCTTTTTCTAAGACGATCATGCTAACAACAGACGTTGTTCACCAGAGTGCTGTTTGGCAGCTGGTTTAATAAAGAATATACTTACTTACTTACTTAACCAACTGGCTATTTATCTGATTTGCATTAAACCTGGGATGCTGAAAAATATCCAAAAACAGTATTCAAAGGTGAAACCACAAGGACAAGAAGTTCCGCTAATAGGGTCAACTCATTTCTTATAACAGATTCCATGTTGGCATTTCAGAACAACACATTTCTATTGACACCTACACGTCCCAGTTTGCGATGGTCACGCTTGGCCGCCTCCTCCTGGATCCTCTGCCACTCCTTGAGCTGCTTCGTATCGGGAAACGAGATGCCGTAGATGCGCTGCAGACTCTCCCTGTCAGCTTTGCCCTCCCAGTATGTTGCCGAATTCTTTAAAGAAACAGGAAACAAATCAATGTTTGTAACAATTCGGTTATGCACACCAAAGCCCAACCACAACCACCATGAACCATGACTACCATGGAACATCTCCACCAAGAACCATCACCACCATAAACCATCACCACCACGAACCATCACCACCAAGAACCATCACCACCAAGAACCATCACCAACCGCCATGAAACATCTACCTTTTTTTATTTCGGATATTTCTATAGCGCCTCCTCAAGTCTGCTACTACTCAGAGGCGCTCCCGACTAAGCATTTGATACTGTGTCGGAGTTTTCACGCCGAAGCGCCACGAGCAATCGTGAGTGAAGGACTTGCCCAAGGTCCGTACGCAGCGGCTAGAGTGGGATTCGAACCTGCAACCCTCCGGTCGGTCACAAGGCGCCGAACTTACCACTGAGCCACCACGCCCCATAACCACCATGAACCATCACCAACCACCATACCATGAACCATCAAACCATGAACCATTACCACCTGAACACATTTCCTCACTTGTATGATCCCAAACTCTCACCGCAAGAACACACATTGCTCCAGTAATGAGTCACAAGTTCTGGGAAACCGCTTTCAAACTCCACCAACATTCACAACACATAACTCTCAGCAAGTGAAATGATGGACTGACCTTGGTGATCTGAAGGGCCTTGACCTTCCCCGTGTGGCGGACGTGAGGGCCGCGACAGAGGTCAATCAGAGGACCACATCGGTAGACAGTAGTCCTCGGAGTATCGATCTTCTCATTGATGATTCTCAGTTTGAATTCGTTGTACTATTGAAAACACATATTCACTTGTTAAGACATGTTAACACACTATAACACACGTTAACACAAACACATAATAATGACAATATAATGATAATAACAATAATACGATTTATATAGCATCATAGGTCAGCCAAAGACTGAAGATAATAGTGTTGTTCTGACTGTCCCTCCATCTCGTACCTCACACTGCAACATGGTAGCTTTGCCGTGGTTGGCCCTTCACTCTGGAGCAGACTACCATGCAATCTGTTTCACGAGTTTCTTTTACCATTTCCTCTACTCTATTTTGAAAGCAACAGGCCATTCCATTGCGATCTTCTGTCATCCAGCTGGGAGCAACTCTCCTCCTCAGAAGTCTGCTTGTTGTCGAAGCTATACGGAGAGGTAGCCATCGGTATGAAGTGCCAGCACCTTCATTTTTCTTAGTCTCAGCATACAAGGGCAGGTAGCCAGCCTTACCTCACACCACCTAATCTTCCAACCAACACTGCATTCACTAATGGTAACGGGCAATGGTAAATGCAAATTTATATATCACCAATTCAAAATAGACTGGTCCGAGGTGCTCAGCTGGGCTGGCTATGCGAGGCGTGTATGGAGCTGAGAGACCACAGTAAATTTCTGCCATTGTGGGGATTTGAACCTCTGATAAGAGGATTGGCAGTCCAACACTCTAACCACTAGACTATCGCTCACTTGGTGGGGTATCTACCGGTAATGTCTGCTTGTAGAGGCACTGAATGAACAAGTAAATATGATTACTAGTGGTACAGGCAATTGTTCTTAGGACAGTTGCTGCTGTTATCTTTCTTCTTGTTGTTTGGAGAGTTGCTGCTATTGTCATTTGTCGATAGGCCTACCTGAAACATTTTCAGCAGATCCTCTTTCTTCATCTCGAGTCGTTCAAACGGTTGCTTGTCCTTCACGATCTTCTTTACGACTGTCTCCAGGTTCGGATAATCGTACGGCGACACCTGCCTAGCAACACAAGACAATGCTTCAATTAATCTCACAGTTGTTAAACGTTATGCACATAATACGATTAACGATCATGATCACACTTAACATGATTTCCTTAAAAATCATCTTTTACACACACCACAACACCGTCTCGTCTTCAATCAATACGTATGTTTATACAAACACACATACATGCATACGTAGATACACATAAATATAAATACATTTATATATGTACACCCACATATGTACATGCATATAGGCTTTCTTACATACATACATACGTACATACATACATACATACATGTGTACATACATAAACACATTTATCCATACATATATACATACATACTATTACACCCTATGTGTGTGGGGCATTTGCATATGCGTGGAATGTAGTACCTGTTTTCCAAAGCCATGTCATAATAGAATCCCTCGTCAATCGGAGGTCCATAGCAGAGGTGTCCACCATAATGACGCTCCATCGCCTCGCCAAGTATGTGAGCGCTTGAATGCCAGAAAACGGCTCGAGCTGTCGACACACAAACACAACACACATATATCATTATATATCATTATATATCATTATATATCATTATATATCATTATAATTCTCAACAAGCGAGTGCTCATCAATTATTTTGCATGTTTTTCGTTTGACAAAATTCACCGATTGTATCATAAGCCACAGGTGAATCCAGATGGAGCTACCTACTCCCATCTCGGTCTGGTGGGAAAAGGAGAGGGTGGATTGCCGAGAGGTTGCTCGGATGATGAAACTGTGATTCGGAGAAACAAAGTTGAATAGAAAATGCAGATAGTTTACGTTTTGCTGCTCAGCATATGCCAAAAAGATGAGAGTGTATGTTCAGTGTATGCGAAGAAGACATGAGGGGCTGTTCAGAGCACGTCAAGAAGATAAGTAAGGCTATAGACCAAGACGAGCACGTCGCTCACCTTCTGGGTCATCGAACTTCAGAAGAAGCAGCTCGGCATCGCTCTCAAACGGCCGGTCAAGATCCCAGACGTCTCCGTTAACCTTGGCAATGACCACCTCATCCGCAAAACTTTGACTGAAACCAATATTAAACAATGACCACATCTACACACAAAACCAGCACAAAACTAACTCAAAACCAGCCTAAAGCCAGCGCAAAACCAGCAATACACTAAAGATGCTTTCGACTGAATTTAAATCAACAGTTTTCAGAATCTTCCGAAAGATGTAGAGCTTCCAAAACCCTGCAGTAAGATGGAAAACAAAAACTAATGAAATGCAAACATGAGGGACTTACACAGAAGAAATTCGGACAAACCCCAAATGCGTTAGTGCAATTAACAGCAGACATTTTCAGATTTATTAGCTTTGTGTGCATATTAATTGTCTTAAAAAATTAATAACTAAATACACAAGAAGTTCCTTTAGGCAGCCATAGGTATGAAGTGTTAGCGACTTCATTTCTTAGCCTCTGCCTATGAGGGCAGGTGGCCAGTCGTCTCCCTCGCCGTCTCATCTCCCCACTAACAGTGTATACGGTCAGTGTACTCGTTATAGCTGAGTTGGCTAGGGGGTGCAAGTAGAGCAGAAATTTCGAACCAAATCTCTGCACTGGCGAGAATTTGAACCCCCAACTTCTCGATTGACAGACAGCCCAGCACGCTAACCACTACACTAGATCAAGAACCTGCAAATAAATACAGAAACAGGCAGATAAAACATAAATAAATAAATATATTAAAAAATACAGATAAATATATTACCTGATGCTTTTGGCCACCTCGAATGGAGTGGTTCTCCACGACAGGCCCTCAAACTTTTTCCCATCCGGCATCGTGATGAGAATGGACTGCGGAGGCTGGCTCTTGACCCACTCATCATACTCCTTCTTCAGGTTGTCCCACATCTGCTGCCGATAGGCGATGAACGCAGGAGGTGGCTCCAGCTGTTCGAGCAGAGGAGAGACAGAAAATGACAACAATTAGAAAAAATAATCGCATGATTTTTACATAAAACAATTAAATTTCTGTTCAACTGAAAATACTTTATTCCACTATAGTTGTATCAACTAAACTTGCTATCATTCACAAAAAAACAATCCAGTAAAACTAGAACTAAACTCAATGGGTATGCCTATCTAACCTGGTCCAGATAAGCCAACCTGACCCAAGATGATCTGCATAGTCTAGATAATCTGACCTGGTCCATATAAACCTACCTGACCCAGATAATCTGACATGATCTAGATAATCTGACCTTGCCCAGACAAGCCAACCTGACCCAGATAATGTGACCTGATCCAGATAGTCTGACCTGACAAAAATAGTCTGACCTTGCCCAGACAAGCCAACCTGGCCCAGATAAGACAATGATGACCCTGAATCTCTAACCTCAACTGGATGCTGACATGCCACGTTGCATCCGTCTTTTTCTTTCTTCCCCTTCTTTCCTTCATGGGGTCGTCCTTCCTGAAATCAACAAGTCATCAGAGTCTTGCTAAATGATCTTGCCTGTAGGTGTATGTTTTAATTAATAACACAAGTAAACATCACTGTAATAAAAATATTATAAGTACAAAGTAACTTGAATGAAAAATAACTAGTAAATATGAAGTAACTGTTGGTTGGTTAGTTCTTGATTAATGACACTATATATCACATATGATGATTAGCATCGCCCTCCTTCTTTATTCAGGCTAGGGACTGGTACTACCAGAATACGGGCAGTCGCAGATTTCTTTAAATAGCTTTAATTAAAAAAACTAGTAAGAATATAATTATAATTACAACTGTAATTTAAAATCTATGTAATGTGATATAATGCAACAAGCAAGTGGGAAAGTATGAAGTAAATGTACACTAAAATACAAGTAGGTATGAAGAAAACGTAAAACAAAAGCCTAGTTGTTTTCATCATGGTAGAAGTAATTAGATGACTGGTCAGTAAGGCATGTTAAACATTTAACATGTTTTGACAGAAAACAGTAAGACTTAAATAAATACAGCTACAAATAAAAAAAACAACAGTTAGAAGAGCAACACACTGATCTCTCAATTTCAGGTTAACAAATACCATTATTTTCTTGCACAGTTATATATCTCCAGAAAATTTATATCACAGATTCAAAAACTACTCCCATAAGCGCTTCAATGCTTAAGCTTAAGACCACGCAAGGTAAGACGACTTACATAGCAATGCGTCATAGGTACACACCTACTGGCCCACCTACCCTTACCAATATTGTTACTGGAACAGCGGCGGAAGGGTATGTCTGATGCAATACATGTGACGTTTGCTGTAATTCGTGTTACCGCAATTCTATGCCAAATTTAGCTATTTCCCGGATTTCCTGGCATGCAAATCAAATTCCGAAAGAATCTAACGGGGTCGGGAGGCATTTTAATCAAAAATCTCAGAAAAACAAAATCACACCAACCCATTTATACATTTTCTGGCAGCCGCCCACCGGTAATCCTAATCGCTTGACAATCCTCAAAATAGGAAATCTGGACAGCATTGTCTAGCCAAAATAAAACAAAATGAAAGTCTCTATGTAGCTAAATGTGAATTGTAAGTAGGATTCATGCCTTTTTCTCGCCGTCAATCTGCAGTTTCTGAACACTTTCGGCCACGTTGTCCGCCATTTTCCCAGGAAAAGTCTTTTCCTTTGCACTACAGATAAAATATTTTAACGAGCTAATGATGACGTCACCATTAGTCTTGCGATACCTAGCGGTTGATGAATGCAGCTTTTTACATTATAAGTTTGCAGATTTATCATAACAACAGAGAAATCTCAATTCTGTACAACGATTACAAGCGATTTTCACGAAACAAATCAATGTTATCGCACGGTTTAAAAGTGCTTTTAGGAAACGCTGACTTCTTACAGTATTTCGCACATCCACATTGTATATTAATAGTCGCTTTCCCGATATGAAACTTAACCATATAAATAATCCTTGCTTCGACTGAATCGCAACGAACCTACGATTGAGACAGCCATCGATATCTATATTTAGACTAAATATAGATATCGATGGAGACAACTCAGCGCATAGCCCCAGATTAAACAGATAATTTATACGACTGGCCTATTTATTTCGCGGTTCATTGGTCAACTATTGGACCATTGTACCCCACGAGGATATAGAAGGCCTCGGTAGCTTAGGCCACTCTCGAAAGAGAACTGAACTATAGCCAGTGAACAAGTTTCTTTAGCCCAAAGTCTCGCGACTGGGGTGGAGGTGTTTTAATTAGCTGTTACTTTGCCCCCGCCTGCTACGCATAAGAATTTGGGGTAGGCCTTCCTAGGGATTTAAACTTTACGAAAGAGGGTGAACTAACAATATGATTCTCGGCGTCATGAAACGCCTATATATTGACCCTCGCCCCGAAGATATACAGGCTAAATTGGTACCCCAACTTTTTAGACCAAAGTTGCATCCCTCAAAATCATAATAATCAAATGATTTACTTTTTGTAAGATGAGCACAAAATTCTGGGGAGGGGGCAATGACCGGACGCCACGGTGTCGCGTTAGAAATGTCGAGTTTACGATCACGATTACGATTACTTACGATTTTACGAGTCCAGGCAAACGGCTACGAAATGCTTATATGCGTGAAATAAAAAGGCGCTATATATGTGAGTAGGCCTAATTGTGGGCCAGGTCGACGTCCCTGGCAGCCTAAAAATGTCATTAAACAACGGATGCTACGTAAGCGTTAAAAAATAACACTAAAAAAGGTAATGTTTTAACATCGTTTTAAAGGTGTCTCAAAATATACTCTCTCTTTCTCTTTGTGCCGTCGGCTCTAGGAGCCCTAGCGATCGTCATGCCACACAGTCTCCGTTGCCGTCTTGCTACTTCTCCCAGTAGCCCTTGAGTCGCGCTTTGGCCTGGGAGTCCCACCTCAGCGCTCCGGCCTGGGAGTCCCTCCATCCGCGACCATCGGCGTGGTTTGGTGTGTGGCATGACGATTTTCTTGGCATGATTAACAGGGGTGGTTTGCCATTGCCTTCCCCTGGTTTTGCCTGCCGTGCCCGTTCGTTCCCCCTCCTAGGAAGAGTACTTCCTAGGAAGGGTACTAACGGTCCGCACCACGAGAAGGTGGGCACGGAGGACTTTGGTTCACCAGCCCAGGTCGGATCCGAGTCTACGCTCATCAGAGTCGTCGGTCAGGTCGCCTCCCTGCTTTACTCTGTACCAGAGTGACTGGTGAACCTTTGCGGACCCAAAATATACTAGAGTATTAAAATACGGTTAGATTTTTAGACACCTTTAAAACGATATAGCCGATGCAGATAATAATGTCGACTGCGTTTTAACGTCACTTAGATCTTACGTTCTGTTTTAACCGTGCTATTGTTTGTCATTAGAGGGGATAGATGAATGTTAATACTCTTCCTCGAAATGTAAATGTAAATGTAAATCTCTGAAATTTATCAGCGCCACACAAAAGCCACGTCAGGGAGACCAGCTTATTCACCGGCGCCATATCGAATCAAGTCCGCAATAGCCATGTCCGCCTTGTCCGTTCCGGTGCCAGGTCAGAGTCTGGGGAGGTCAAGCCGAGGTGCTACGTCACGGTGGTAATCGGTGATGATGGTGGTTTTGTGGTGGCGCAGCATTGGAATCAGGATGGGCCGGATAGCTTGAAGAGTTCGGTTTTCAGACGCCGTTCGTTATACCGTGAGCTTCCTATGGGTCGGCACAGCCTTCCACTCTCTAGGGAGCAGCAGTAAAATGAGCGTTCTAAAGCCCCACTCGAAGGCCAAGCGCAGAGCACAATCCTATTCACTTTAAAGACGTCAACGGCCTTTGTAGCCATAGGATGTCGTTAAACACTGGAATATAGACACAGGCCATATGTTAGATTGTATATACAGCAATTTGCTCTGACGGGGACAATTAGATCGACGTCAACGGCCCTGGCAGTCACAATTAAGATGTCGTTAAACAATGGAAACGTCCTCGCCCAGGTATTATTAATTAAATATTTCAACTGGGGAGGGGTATAGGCTAGAGTTCGGGGAGCATGGGCGGCGATCCCGGGGGGGGGGTCGAGGGGGACAAGACCCCACTTTGCTCTGACACACAATACATTTGTTTCCACCACCCCCCCAAATGTTAGAAGAAACACCAAAAATGTCAACAAATTTTATCGCGCGTGAGTGCGAAAAAAATGTTGTTAGAAAATATGTTATCAAGCGTAATTAAGCGCGAAAAACATTTTCTACCTCATTTTTGACCAGATCAGTTCAAAACTCTTTTTTGACCAGATCATTTCAAAATGTTCCCCCCACCTGTCAAACAAGATCGCCGCCACTGTCGGGGATGGGATAGAGTAATGGTAACACTCATGGCCAGGAGAGCAGCAGTACGTGGTTCGATTTCCGCAACACCCATCGGGCGGGCGCCTTGCATGGCTGCCATAACCTGTGTTTTGTTAAGATATTGATAATTGTACTGTCATGTCTCGATGTAATCTTACTGCGTTTGTCAGTTTGAATTAATAAAGAAGAAAAAAGATTGTTATAACTGAATAATTTGACGTGCTCTTTAAACACCTTTAAAACGCGCTCTACGGACTGTACATAAACAGATTAGGGAGATCCGATCTTTTAATGATCCTTTTGCTGAACATACGGGTGTTTGTATGCATGCATGCGTGCATGTATGTACGCATATAATTATGTACAAATATTGTCATCAACACATATCGTCAACAGACAGAGAGACGGACGGACATTCAGAAAGACAGGTAGACACAGACAAACAGACAGACAGACAGACGATGCGTGTCTGTTGAGTTGGTGTCTCTCTGCATCCGATTGTGTGTTGGTCTCGGTCCATCTTTCTGTCTTTGCATGTCTGTATCTCTCTCTCTATGTTTTGCTCTGTCTCTGTCTGGCGCATTCCTAAATTTGGCCATGTCTCTGAATACATGCGAGATGCCCTCCACTGGTTACCACTCTCCCAACGCATTGTCTACCGGGTTGCCTCCATTGTCTGGAATTGTCAGCTTGGCTGTGCTCCCTCCTATCCGCGCGAGCTCTGTTCTCGTGCCTCTGTTCCACCTGGTCACCCTCTCTCTTCGCTCTTCCACCCGTGGTGATCTCTCCGTTCTTTTCGCACGCACCGCAACTATGCAGCAGCGCGCTTTCTCCGTCGTTGGACCCACCATAGGCGCCGACTTTTGCTTTTATCTCTGGGTGCCAGTCAGGTGCGGATCCAGAAGGTTTAAAAAAAAGTTTAAAGGACCAACGGAACTTTTTTAGGAAATCATCTCCGAAAAAAACTGATGACCTTTTTTAGTCATCCGTGTGTAAACACATTTAAAATGGGGGCTAAACACATTTAAAATGGGGGCCGAAAAAATTTTACGACCTTTTTTTAGAAATACCCCAAAAATTGAATTTTAGGTCCGAATTCTTCTGGGTGCCAGGCCCCCACTGAACTTTTTCTCTGGGTGCATTGGCCCCCAAGGCCCCCAAGAAGTCGGCGCCTATGGGACCCACAATTTCGAATGGGTTTCCTCCTGAGCTGCGGTCTCTTCCCCGAAACTCGTCCACGGTCCACCGCTTTCTTTCTCTGCTCTAAAGACCCTTCTCTTTCGCCGGGGTTGGGCTGGAGGCGCCTCTGAATAGTTTCCTTGAAAGGGCGCTATATAAATGCTCAGTTGATTGATTGATTGATTGATTGATTGATTGATTGATTGATTGATTGATTGATTGATTGATTGATTGATTGATTGATTGATTGATTGATTGATTGATTGATTGATTGATTGATTGATTGATTGATTGATTGATTGATTGATTGATTGATTGATTGATTTATTGATTAATATAGCTCCTTCATTCTTTCACATCGCTGCACATTATTATCTAACTGATTAAAAGACATTGCGATTTAATGTAGGCGCCTACGTTGCAAATCCACTGTCACGTAGGCCTACGTGACGGCGCAAGATATGGTAAGCAGTAATCATTATCAGTAGGCCTAATATATATCACTATTCGATCTTTACAGAAATCGATCGTCTTACATTCAGTGGATTGGAGGAACTGACGTTCTGGACCTTACGTCTAAACGCGGTGAAAGAATATATAGCGTGAGTGGATTTTGTTTAATGGGTGTCTATAGACCTATAGACAGCTTTACATATTTGGACAAATCTACTGTTGTCTTTATTGTTATAATTTTTTATCCGAGGTATCAATCATCCCTCAGGATTTATTATTATCACTAGGCCTACTATTATTATCAATATCATTATCATTATCTAAAATCAGTCTTGTTGTCAAGACCTTGAACCTCAAGACCAAGACCAAGACCAAGACCTTGAACCTCAAGACCAAGACCAAGACCAAGACTTTGAACCTCGAGACCAAGACCAAGACCAAGACCTTGAACCTCAAGACCAAGACCAAGACCAAGACCTTGAACCTCAAGACCAAGACCAAGACCAAGACTTTTAAAAACGAACTCGAGTGCACTCGAGACCAAGACCTTGGTCTCGAGGACAACAAGACTGTCTAAAATAGATCTGTCTATTTTAGATACGCATCGTGCGTTCTCGTACGTCGGTCCATCCATTTGGAACACTCCTTTCCTCTTTTCAGAGAGCCATCACCGCGCTTTTTGAGGGATTTCATAAGTGCCCTTTAGCCTATAGAAGTCCAAATACGCAGGCCTACATACAATTAAGTGACACAGCAAATTCGTGTAACAAAACGAGGCGACTAACTGGAGATGACGGGATTTGAACCCGTGGCCTCTTACATGCGAGGCAAGCGTTCTACCACTGAGCAAGCCCGCCGAGAGGGGGGACAGAGGGGGCAAATGCCCAGGGGCCCGGCGACTTTTTAGGGGCCCAGGCCGGGCCCGCAATCAACTTATGAAAAATATTATAAGCAGTTATGCAAAGGTTATGATTTAGGCCTTTTAAAATATATTATCTGACGCTTAACTACAGTCAGTTTAAACTATAAGCATCTTAATAAAATCATAGTTGTATATAATAATATATAAATATAATATTGTACGTTCGTACACGCACTTATTATTTCAATGGTACTTGTTTTTAAATTCACCGCAAAGAACTTACATAGAGCGGGCAGGCATAGTTTTAGTTATATTTTATTCGTTGATCCCGCTTCTAGTTTTAGTTATATTTTAATCGTTCATCCAGCTTCCAGTTTTACTTATATTTTAATCGCTGATCCCGCTTCTAGTTTTAGTTATATTTTATTCGTTGATCCCGCTTCTAGTTTTATATTTTAATCGTTGATCCCGCTCCTAGTTTAATTTATATTTTAATCGTTCATCCCGCTTCTAGTTTAACTTCTATTTTGCCCGATACCAATCGACCCCGTTACTGCAATTACGCCTTCCGTCTTTGCGGTGAATTAAAAAACAATTAGTACCATTTCAATTTGTGTTTTTTATATATTTTTTCGTACGACCGTACGATATTATATTTATATAAAGCCTAAAGATAGTTTAGAGGCCCGTAACTGCTCTGCCTAGGGGCCCGTGACTGTTCTGACTAGGGGCCCGCGACTCCTCTGCCTAGGGGCCCGGAATTTCTGTCGGCGGCCCTGCCACTGAGTCTGAGCTACATCCCCTCCGTTACTGAAAGAACCTGTTTTTCGGTAACTCTCAATTCTGAGCTCTGGTAAAACCAGGTTCTCATTATCGTAATCTCGATATTTCTACAGCGCTCAAAATTTAATAAGTGGAGCTGTGGGATCCAGCTTATTCACAGGCCCCTATAATCAAACCAAAACCGATAGGCAGGCAGGGTCAAAATCGGTTTCAGGTCAAGATCCAATAACAGACAGAACTCGACAGACAGACAGACAGACAGACGACAGACAGACAGACAGACAGACAGACAGACAGACAGGCAGGCAGGCAGGCAGACAGACAGACAGACAGACAGACAGGTGAATGTTGTTTAGACTCTATACTTGAAACGGCGAGGGAGATAAGGGAAGAATCGGGATATATGATTTTGTGAAAGAGCACGTGTTTATTTTCGAGTGAAAGACGTGTGGAGTAGGCCTACGTACAGTCCCGGACTCAGTCGCTAAGGAATTACCGACTGACTTAATGAGCTAGTGACTGACTTAACAACATCCATAGTCGACCAAGTTACATGCTTATCAACTGACTAAGACGCTTCGCAACGCGGTCTTTCCCGTATAGGGGATGTAGCTCAGTGGTAGAGCGCTTGCTTCGCATGTAAGAGGCCACGGGTTCAAATCCCGTCATCTCCAGTTTTACGAGCGATAATAGGCCTATTTAGCGAAAGGTACAGCTCTCTTCCATTTTGTTACTGACGGATTAAGCATCTTCATTTTATGTGAAGAATTCTAACGACTGTGATTTTCTAAAAAGTTCTTCACTAGGCCTAGGCCCCTACGGCTTTTGTTAGGCCTAAGTGTAACTGCATGGCCTAGGCCTACACGTATTTCTATGATCTATATCGACTCGACTCTGTGCAATGATCCTAATGCCACCTTTGACAACGGATTGGAATCGAGAATTCATCGTAGCGTGTTCTGTTAAAATTCTATGGGAATAAAAGAATTGCGGCCTGAATGCGCATTCAGAGCGTCCATAAATACTGGTCTATTTATAGTGTGTTAACAGCAGGCACCCTACGTTCAGGGGATGTAGCTCAGCGGTAGAGCGTTCGCTTTGCATGCGAAAGGCCCCGGGTTCGAGACCCGGCATCTCCAAATATTTTACAAATAATTCTTTAAAGTAAAAAATTCACTAAACTGTCGTCAGAACATTATTCAATAACGTATCAAACAGCAAAAACTATTAGAATAAAGATCTACTGAATTAATTCAAAAGTATATTTATTGCTCTTTTAATTTTTTTTAAGGTTTTATATAGCCTACAATTTGAAATATTTGATTCATATTAGACGTCGAGCAATAGCTTTCAGTTGCAATGTGCTTGTTTCAACAGTTAATGTGTATTATTAAGCTATCTGTAGGAATACGTTTTTAATCTACCTTTTCAGAAGATTATCCTTTAAACTCTGAGACTCTTCTGACCGATTTATTCAAATCTTACTCTTCCTATACAAATACATGAACTTTTCTGGAATATGGCCAGAATCAGACTTCACACAGTGCAAGGCTTAAACATGTTTACAGTTTTAAATCGACTTCCTCTGGACTACTCCACTGATTTGACGCAGCGCTCGTGAATAGGCTGGTGCTTGGCGCTTGGCCTTCGAGTGGCGCTTTAGAAGTCAGTCCGGTTACCATGGGAGCAGATCAAGATAGGAGGCACAGCAGCAGCAGCTGTTAAAGGCGGGTATCGTTTAGGGTGAGAAGAATTGGAAGGCGGAGGCGACTACACTATGGAAACGTTGGAGCAAATGCTCCATCCAACAAATGGGGGGGATCTGTCAGTGTGTGTGTGCCATCATTGACGGGGGAGGGGAGGGGAAGTTGCTCCAATGACTTGGGGGGGGGGGGGGATAGACGCCACTGGGCGAAGGGATCAGATGAGTTAGGGTATGAGACCATGAGTCAAGTCGAGTGTTTAAAACAAACTATAGTTGTGAGAAAGAAATCTTTTCAAAAACACGATTTTCAACCAAAGTTTGAAACAGAAAATAGCACTCACAAACTCTGATACTGATAGTCTTTGAAAGATTGCTTAAAACAACTTTACATTAAACAAATTTCAAGAAACAAGATGGCCGCCCAACTACACAACGCACAGCGGTCGCTATTTTTATTGCATCTTTCGACATAAAATTCGCAAAAGCCATTCAGAAATGCTATATCTGTAACTCTATTACGCTTAAAATTGTATAAAATCTGATAAAAGTGACCGAGTATATACACGGATCCAACTAACAGATCAGAATCTTCATACTCCATGCCTAATTCTACTGATATTGTGCTATTTTGCTACTTTTTGACAATGTATGAGTGTATGGTGTTGTAAAATATGAGCATTATGTCTCGTGCTAATAAAAGATTACTTACTTAGAACCTATAAACATTTTTTAAAGTCCAGTGTTACGGTTTTAAAAACATAATTGTAAATAAATTTTAAAACTTTCCCAAAACTCAGAGCAATATAACTGCAGTAGTCTTAGAATAGAATTGTTGACTCGGAAGTAACATGTATAATAATAATAATAATATTTATTCTTTAATTAAGCGCCTGCAAACGCACTGCGCTGTACATGTTATGCGATAAACCTTAACTACTAACAGAACAGACAGCCTGCAATACACGGCGCAAATTGCAGCCTACAAAGCATGTCCGCCTATGGGACTCGATCTCTGTACCTCTCGCACTCTACGCCAGATGTTATCCAATGCGCTATCGGGCGGAGAAGTAAAATATCAACATTAAGGGGTCATCCATAATGAACTTCCGCAGAGACCTACTCAAGACCTTCCCTCTCCTTGTCAGAATTTATCCTTATACCCCCCCCATCCCTCATTTGCTAACGTTTTCACTTCAACGCAGTTCTAACGTTGGTAACTAACTAATCCAATGCAATACAGCCTGTCTGCATTCTCACTGAATATTCAAGGCAGTGGCTGTTCAGAAATTACTATGAACCACATTTGGAGTCAGGTGTCGGCACTGGGAAAAACCCCTTGTCCCCATCTGGGTCACCCTCCCCTCTTTGCAAGCGTTATATGTGGATGACCTCTAATATTCCCGGACAAAACACTGGAAATTCCTAATAACGCCATCCTGAAAAGCCACATCAAGTAATGCGTCATCACAAAGTCTTGTTCCAAACCCAATGCTCTCGGCTGTGATATATTTTCTTCATTGCCTTTAAAACGATGTCATTATGCAGTGTTTAATCTAGACGTCTTTTGGGGGGGAAATTTCCCCCCCCCCCCAGGATTGAAGTTTCGCCCCCAGAACTCAGCAATATTGTAAGGCAGAGACCTTTTTGGGGGGAAATTCCCCCCCGAGAAACCTTGTTTCCCCCCAGAACAGGGGGACTAGATTACACACTGGTCATTATGACGCTACAGTGTATTAAACTTCACGCTGAATTGGCAAAACTCGATAGAGCAAACCAATATAACTACCGGTAAAGCAAATATTTTATAATAATAATAATAATAATAATAATAATAATAATAATAATAATAATAATAATAATAATAATCAGGTTAGATCAAGTTCTGAACTTCAAGCATGCACAAATATTCAAGCCTAAGCGAATGGCAAAGCAGAGATGGACAGCGGGCACAAAAAAATAATATTCAGAAATTATAACGTTGGCAACTTAACCAGAAGATGGCTGGAGCACAAATGTGCATTTTGCCCTGGACTACACAGACCCTCCTTACCCTGAAGAACAATAAAACTCCAGGAGAACAAGATTAACCATAAAAGCACCTTCAAATATTCCATGGAAGTTCTACAGAAATGGTGACTTAATACACACATACAAAACACCCTTGACAAATAATAACAATAATAATATTTATTCTTTAATTAAGCGCCTGCAAACGCACTGCGCTGTACATGTACATGTTATGCGATAAATCTTAACTACTAACAGAACAGACAGCCTGCAATACACGGCTCAAATTGCAGCCTACAAAGCATGTCCGCCTATGGGACTCGATCTCTGTACCTCTCGCACTCTACGCCAGATGTTATCCAATGCGTTATCGGGCCCCGATAGCGCATTGGAAGACTGGAGACTGTAAAGGTGTTATACAAAAGCCTTGAGACGTTGGTACACAAAACAGATCTATACATCCACATGAAGTAACACAGTAGCCACACGAGTTTTCCGAATACAGTAACATTCCAAGTAAATGAACAAATTCCTTCAAGCGTTTAAAATGGATCTAAAAACCGTTTAAGACTTCCATCACGAGGCACTGAGTTAGTAAAACGAAAATCTCATCAAACAACATATAAAAACAATAGCATGTGCAGTGTTGCTTACTGGCGTCATGCTGCAGCAGAAACCAAGTCGCCTCAAACACGAAAAAACTAACTGCACAAAAATAGACTGTAAAACATTACGAGTAGTTGATCTAAATATGCAAATGTAGATTAAAGTCTATAAAACATGCATAAGCATTTAATATATATTATTTGCAGTTAGTTATATATATATGCATATATATATATGCATATATATATATATATATATATATATATATATATATATATATATATATATATATATATATATATATATATATATATATATGCATGTGCAGTAGAAGAAATATTTTACACAGGCCAAATGGATTGTGACATTTTTTATCAGATTTTGTATTTTATTATCAACCATATCTGTGACTAAATACGAAAAACAAGACTTCACTTTATGCCAATCACATTCGTTTCTTACGTTAAAGAGCCTTATGAATTTTGTGAAAGCAACTAAACAAGAACACCATTCACCGACTTGAAATATTTCAAGATTAATTTTGCAACGTTATTAGAAAATTTGTTAAGTCTCAAAAACAAGACACCGTCGATATTGCTATTTGATGTCAACAATAATAAGATATGATTTCAGATGTTTTGTGCACTGAAATTGCTCGCTACTCAATAAACTATCAGTTAGACACTGGATGTCCCACACTGCAAAGTCTTTCACATTCAGATTAAAAATGCTTTTCCTGACTGTCACTTTTACAAGATTTGGTGGATTTCCTTAAAATACTATACTGTAAGGAGGTTCATTTAGGGTCATGAGTATTGTCAGCTTTTCTGAGCAGGCTAATTTAAGAAGTTGAGTATTATCAGCACCCGTATTTCTACAATAAAAGAACTAATGATAAACAATAATCTCATAAAACTCAACTGTAAAGACTGCACCTGCAGTATTCTGTCAAAAGAATGAGTAAAAGACCTTGAAGGAGTGCTATATAAAAGCTCCTTAATAATAATGAACTGAGAACCAGTATTTCATAAGCGATGATAAAGGCAGGCCATAGGACTAGACAGAGTGCATCAATAAGGTTCCTATAGCAACCCTACCACAAAAAGCTTATAAAAACAGCATAGTAAATGGGAAAGCATGGAAATTGTCTCCTCAGAAAAGTACAAATCGCTACGACGCAGACCTAGAGTGGAAAGTAACCGTTGCACAAGACATGACCCAGGGTAAAACTCCAAAAGAATGGAATGCCGTACAGGTGGACATTGTCACAAAATGTTCAAGTTTATCAGCGGTTACTGTAAGCATCAAGGCATATTTCAAGACATGATTATCAGAAAAAAATTGCCACAAAGACAATACAAACCTAAAAGAACATTGACTATATCGTGCAACTTTCACATCGTCTTATTAAAACGAAATCCTACAAAGATTTGCATCTGTGACATCAATAAAAACCTCTCCAGTAAAACACTTTCTCAAGTCGAACAAAATATGAATAAGACCACAGTGCAAATGTCTATGACTTGATGCTGGTCACAGAAAGTTCGCGTTTTCTTGCAGCTTTATCCAGCGTAACTAAATCATCAAAAAGTTACAGTTGCATCGCCTTCGACTAGAAATGATGGACTAGACAATTTCGCTGCGACCTCTCATGCGATCGACTGTGTCTGTGTAAGGGGCACTGTGGAATGAACCGTTCTCCAAGAACTTGCTGTGTTCACCGACTTCGCTTGCGTCGTCGCCAAAAAGTCGTGCTGAACTGCCGAGTGAGTTCTGGCTTCCCTTGAATGGCTCCACTTCTCTATAACCATATGTAGAAAAGGTTTATGAAAGCGTTGTAAAAGAAACAACAGAAAAGTCAGTTATGTTTCCCTGATAGATTAAACACACTAGAACATTTTATCAGCACCGAAGATGCTCAGAAATGTCAATTGCAGGCTTCCTCAAACTGTACTTGAATTGGCAAGTAAAATTTCCGGTATCAGAATGAAATCACGGGTAGTTGACTTGTGCTAATCCGCCCAAAATTCAGACTACATACTGCACAAAATCTCAATACAAGAAGAAGCCTTGTGTGCAAATTTAAACAAACAGTCGATATGGAAGGCAGATAAGAAATTAAATAAAATCATACCGCCTCTGGTAGTCATGGAAACCAGAATCAACCAGTTCTTTCTCTGGATTATTTCCGTTCTTGCGTTCTTTGCCATCAACTGTTAGAACATACATCTGATATTGATTACAAACTTACTAAGTAATATCTGCTGATTATTTAAAAAAATTATTAAACTTCCAAGAGTAACTGTCTTTAAAAAACAAAAACATATGTTCATCACAGACTGCTGTCAATCATCACAATCTAATCTAAATGTAATGACTTCTATCGCGCCGTTATAATAATGTAAAAAATCGTAATCCACTTCAGCAGCCAGATCAAAACCCGATACAGAAATAAAATAGTACCACCTCTGGTAGTCATGGAAACCAGATTCCACCAGTTCCTTCTCTGGATTGCAATTATAATTTAATTTTCTTTTTCTCAAAGGGAGGTCTAAATAATCTATAACTTTCAACTGAATTTAAATACTCGTACTTAAAACAATTTCAGTTCAGATAAATGTAAAATCAAGGAAATAGCTAAAAAAAATTCTCGGAATTCCTCCGATAGCTAAAATTTCACGGAACTTCACAACTCCTTTGACTTGACGCAGTGCTTGTGAATAAGCTGGTGCTCTGCGCTTAGCTTGAGAGTAGTGCTTTATGAACTAGGAGTTTACGATTACGATATCTTCTGACGTACCGTCGTACTTGTCGCCACGGTTACGGAACAGACAGATGCAACAGATGAGGATGAGGATGAAGAGCAGAAAGAGACAAGCGATGATCACAAAGATCCACCAGTAATCCAAGATGCTTGCCGTCTGCGGACCTGAGAAACAAACCATAGAAGATGAATCAAAAAGAAAACATACAAAGCCATTATATTGCAAACAAAAGTTCTATCTCTGGTTTTTCTATTTTCGAAGGCAGGTCTGTTGGCTTTATGCCACCCAGGGATGAGATGAGTGAGGTGGCTTCCTGTTGCCTTCCTCACAGACAACTGTGGGTGAGCAAACTGTCCAAGGGTCACTACGCAGTTAGATCCGACTTTGCGACTCTCCAGTTACAAGGCACAGAACATACCACTACACCACCACATCCCACATATTTAAAGATTGACGTTAAAATTCGCTATATACCACACCATTTTCAACCTGGCTTCTCTGATAGATTAGGACTTTTTATTGTGATTTTCCCTGAAGCAACCATCGACTGATATCATTATGATAACAGTAATTGGATCAGATTAACTGTCACCTACTTAAACATCATCAGGACTTTAAATAATCAAGAGCAGCGATTTCAACCCCAACCTCTCTCTGGCTCAGGTTCAAGAACCTCGATGGTGGTCATTGCATCGGCGCGGCTGTATCCATCGTCCGCAACACACTGGTAGCGACCGCGATGCTTGTTCCAGTTGCTGGTGGTGTTCTCTCCCGCCGTAATCGTCAGCGTCCCGCCGTCAATGACAACGACAGGAGGCGAGTGGTAGACGAGGGAGCGATGTTGGTCATCGTCTGCGATTTGGTACCAGGTGTAGTGGACTGCGGTGCTCGGATCGGACGTTCCGATACACTGAAACTGGAGCGACCTCTGCTGGTTGTCGTCGATTGTGACCGTGGTTTCTCCAAATAGACTCACGCTTGTCTTCTCTATGAAAGAAAACATAAGTTTTTTAATACCCTACGAATATGGAAATGATCCAATACAATTAAATTTTTAAGTTACTTAATATACAAGTTAAATTAAAATGGATTTGCATTACCTGTAAATTGCTACTTATTAAGACTGCATCAGTAATTAAACACAGCCATATTTATTTATTTCTATTTATTTATTACTATTTATTTCCATTATTTATCTAAACACTTGCTAACCGTTCAGAGTCAGTAAGCCTGAATCTAGGGCCTAGATGGAGTAATGAGAAGGCCCAAGTAAAATAAATGCCATATCTGCTGAAAAAAGTGGCTAAAGATAAACCAAGTAGCTATGCACCATACTTACTGAGCACAACCATAAGAA
Source organism: Allolobophora icterica (assembly GCA_963556255.1). NCBI lineage: Eukaryota > Metazoa > Annelida > Clitellata > Crassiclitellata > Lumbricidae > Allolobophora > Allolobophora icterica. The sequence continues at coordinate 47,204,488 of OY744615.1, read as the reverse complement.
CATTCAAGTGGCTAAAGACACAGCCATAAGCCACACTTGCTGAGAACATTCAAGTGGCTATAGACACAGCCATAAGCCACACTTGTCGAGAACATTCAATTGGCTACAGACACAGCTGTAAGCCACACTTAAAGATAGCATTCAAGTGGCTGAGATACCAGCATAAGCCACACTTACAGGTAACATTCAAGTGGCTGAGATACTGTCATAAGCCACACATACCAAGAACATTCAATGGAATAAAGACAGCCATAAGCCACGCTTACAGAAAAATTCAAGTGGCTAAAGACACAGCCACAAGCCACACTTAGAAATTAAAAACCAGAATCCATACTTACTGTGAATATTCAAGTGGCTAAAGACACAGCCATCAGCCTTACTTACTAAGAACATTCAAGTATCCTGAGCCAAATGCATAGCCGTGTTTATTGCTGGTGTTGCACTGGATGACCATGAGATCGGTGAAAGATTCTCGGTCTGTGCAGTCACGACAGACAGACCGGACCGTCAGACTGTGCAGGTCCGGGGTAATGGAAATGCGGCTCGGAAGAAACGTAGCTGGATAGCAAAAGCACCAATTACTTTAGAAAACTTCTAATACAACAGTATAAAGCATAGATAAGCAATGTGAAACAACTGCAATTAGAAATTTATATAGCACCAATACAAAAGAAAACTGATCAGGGACGCTCTCTGTGCTAGCCTATATTAGTCCGTTATAACTGGTTACCTTTTAATCTCCTACAAATTTATTAAGTTTGTTTAGGAACCGTAACACAATTGTTTCCTAACTTTTACATGGGTTGCAAGTACTGAAAACCAATTTACTAGCAGTTAAATTCAAAAGAGGATCATAATATAATTATTTACTAAATGGTTAAAATTCAATGAGTTGTCAAGTAATTGTTTACTAACAGTTATATGCAATAACATAGTTGTTTACTAATCGTTAAATGGAACGAGGAATCATAACAGAGACGTTTAATAACCGTTAAATAGAATGAGGGATCATAACCGTTAAATAGAATGAGGGATCATAAGAGAGTTGTTTACTAACGGTTAAATACAAGGTATCATAACAAAGTCGTTTATTAACCATTAAATTGTAATTGTAATCTGACAAAATTTATAAATTGCCACTTCAAGAATAAACTTATCAGTGGCGCTCCTGACCCGAACCAGTGAAATTACTGTTGATTCTGTGTCGAATAATACAGACATAAGGCGCTTGCAAAACTGTGGAAGGGACAAACTGAGGAGCTCGAGCTGCAGCTCTCAAGAAAGGCAATTCCAGCTGGTTGGCCCAGCATAGGTAAATGTGTATTAGCAGTGGGCCCAGCGTAGGTAAATGTATAACAGCGTTGTTTACTAACTGTCAAGTGGCAACCCATTCATCATCCACGTTATATCTGCCTTTGGTTTGGCATAAGCGTTGCATCGGAAGGTTGCGCTATCTCCCTCCGTAATGTTGACGTTTTGAGGTTGGTCCGATGGAAGTCGGAAAACTGGAACAGCTGCAAAGAAAAGAACGAAACCAAATGAAAACAATGCCACAAAACCTGTATTACCTTCTTCAACAGCATCTTGAGATAGCGCTCGAGGATGCGCTTATAATTAGAAAATACTGCCTTGATATTATGACAACAGTGTTATAGATATGGGTCTTTTGAATGAGCCTCGATGTAGCTCTGTCATGGGCTCTCGTGCATTCCATGTTGCTACCCCTAAGGAATGGAATTGCCTACCTATGTCTGTTCGATGCCTGGACTCAATAACTTCCTTGAAGAAACGACTCAAAACTCACTAATTCTCATTGGCCTTCAAACATTGGAAATCTAACTGCTCTTCACCTGACGATGGACTAACCGAGTCTCAGATTCGCATATCTCTGTGACTCTGCGTACATTAAAAATGTTTGTAATAATAATACTAATAGACAGTCCGTAGATTAAATAATGGGAGGTAATATTGACACTAAAGTCTTCCATCAATGTTAATCCATAGCCAATCAGCAACATCTCATCGCCAAACTTAATCTCCACAGGCTGCCTGAGTCCAGGCATCGAACAGACATAGGTAGGCAATTCCATTCCTTACGGGCTGATCTTCTGGATATTGACCTGATTACGACTTGGATTTGGTGTGCCAACGGTTGATGCCTTGTGCATTACACACCGCGCTACAGAAGTTACTAATCACAATTACAAACTGAACATCAGCAATGACTAGCTATTCAACACCCTGAATGAACAGCTTGAAAAGACAAACCATCAACAGTCAGATTGATATTCTGCGATTTCTGTCCGCGCCAGTTAGAACCCTCACAGATGTAAATCCCTGAATCAGACTGCCTCAGGTACGTTATTTTCAGTCCTGAATTGAAGTTCGCCAATGTGTACCTTCCAATTGGTAGGTTGTTGTTTGGACCTCTCCACGTGATAGCAGCTTCCGGGCTGAAAAGTCCGATTTATTAGTTAATATTGCTCGTGGACATTATGATTAATATGGCTCAAGGGTATTACTATTACTATTGCTTACAAGTGGACATCATGATCAATATTGCTCGTGGACATTATGATTAATATTGCTTATGGACATTATGATTAATATTGCTCCTGGACATTAAGATAACTAATGCTTCTGGACATGATTAATACAGCGCTTAATAGATAAGATAAAAGAATACATAACATCACTTGGACTAACATTGAGAGGCGCACTGCACTTAACATATGACCGAGGACAATGGAGATCACTTGTTCGTACCCATCGCTGCCATACAGCTGCGCATCGGGAACTGTTAATGATGATGAATTATACTGCTGCAGTTACATGGTGCACGACAGCCTAGTCCTGGATGTTGAAAGGTTGAGGGTTCAAATCCCCACCAGGGCACAAATTTGTGTCAAGACTTAAACTCCAGTCGCACCCCCTAGCAAAATCAACTATATAATGAGTAAACAGACCAGACACTGTTGGTGGGAAGATCAGACGGCAAGGGACTAAGGAAATGAAATTGCTAACACTTTATGCGCAAACTACATTAGGGGTCCACCGGAAAGACATGTTCCACCGGAAACCGAATCCGAGTATTTGGATGTACTATTTGCCGGATCCGGAAACGAACCGGAAAAGAACCGAGTACCATTTGTTCCATATGCGAAGCTTCACATTTTCATGTGATAAGAAATTACTGACATAAATTTGTGTACTTGTAATAAGTGACTAATAGAATTTGAATTGTAATCATTTCTGTGCAGTTGTGAAGTTTTCTGTGTAATTGTTTTAAGGTTCAACATTTATAATTTTATATACGTAAGTTTATTGAATAACTTTTTAAAGAAAAACAATTTTTTGAAAGAAAAATTTATTGCAACTATTTGCATCTACAATATTTGCCGAGGCTAATACTTCCGGAAACGGGATTTCCGGCCGAGGCAAATGTCCGAGGCGGTTTCCGGCGGACCCCTAAACTACATGGTAACTTATTCATTTATGGTAATTCTGCCACTTCTTCTGTTAATTATTCTGTTCTAATCCTAATTAATTCTACTGATTATCACTCACTGTTACCATAAAATGACCTTCTATTTCTACTGATATTGTTTTTGCTATTTAATGTAATTATTCTAATTCTAATGAATTTTATTAAATGTTATATTTATTTTAAACATTAAATGGCATTTATTCCTGTTAATATTGCTGTTGCTGTATAACTGTTTTAAAAACTGGTGAGACTAACTTTCCATTGAAGAAGCAATTCAGCGTGATGTTTGCACCCTCCAGTCCGATGGTCTCGTTGGGTGAAGAAAACGCCAGCCATGGAGAAAATGGCTGGGCCCCGCCTTGAACTGGAAAACAAAGAAATAATTATAATTAGTAATTTCTATTACATCGGTGTCTAATGCACAAGGTTCAACCCATGGTGCACCAAAACCAAGCCATAATCAGGTCAATATCCAGAAGATCAGTTCGTAAGAGGTAGCCAATGGTGGATAAGCAGTTTGAAAGAGGTAAGTTTTAAGTTGAGAACAAAATGACACAAGTGACTGAGCAGAATGGACAGATACAGGGACAGAGCTCCAAAAAGTAGGGCCAGCAACTGAGAGCGCTCGTTCACCACGAACAGTTCTTGAGTTAGGTATGACCACACAAAGAAAATTAAATGACTTTGTTGAATAATGACAAGTCTGGGGAATTACATAGTATCTGACCATCACCCCTTAACGACCTTTAACACAATATAGGTGAGCACAGAGAGTAACTCTGATTTCTTTTGCTCTTCATTAACATTTTACTCTAAATGACTTCAACATCAGCGCTTTTTTGTGAGGAACTTAAAAGGTGCTATAGCAAGTGTCGCAGTACATACAGACACACATACATAAACAAATACAGACATAAACATACAATGTATACATACATAAATAAACATACATGCATATACATAAGACACACACATAAACAGACATATATACTTAAACTAGGGCTGTACTGAATATTTGATTCGTATTCGCTTTGGGGCCGAATAGTGGGCCAAGTAGCTATTCGGTATTCGGCATTAAATTTACTGAACTGAAACTTTTGCTTACATTTGAAATTTTGAATGTTGTAGGTAGACCTATTTTTTATTCGTATTCGGCCGAATAGTTGGTCCAATTATTCGTATTCGGCTGAAAAGTGATAATAACCTATTCGGTACAGCCCTAACTTAAACATACACAAATACATAAACTAACATACATAAATAAATAAACATACGTACATACACACACACACATACACCAGCATACACATATACATAACTAAATAAAAATACATACATAACTAAATAAACATGCATACGTAACAAAATAAAAATACATACATAACTAAACAAACACACATAACTAAATAAACATACATACATCAGTAAATAAAGATACATACATAATTAAATAAACATACATACATACCTAAATAAACATATACATGACTACATAAACATACATACATAACTAAATAAACATATATACATATCTAAATAAACATATACAAAACTACATAAACATACATACATAACTAAATAAACATACATACATACGCAAATTAAGCATACACACATAAACACACACACATGCATACATACATAAAAATATAACACATACATACAATCATAAGTTATTTAAACAACTGCCAAAACTATAAGTTAATGAAACAACTGCCGAAAGTAGATAACGAAGAGTTGCTTACTTCGCTTGACCGTGACCCTAGTGTAGCTGCCTCCAGCGCTGAGGTCAACATGGGGGTTGAACGTAATACCCTTGTAAATCTTGCCGTGCATCGCATCTTCTGGTCGGGCGTAGGCAAAATACAGGTCACCTGATAACCAGAACAACAACCAATTTCAATGCACAACAGCATCTAAGACCGTAATCTAATCTTATGATTAGATTAGCAACTACTGAAAATAGACAGACACACAGACAGCCACACACAGGCAGACAGACAGAAAAAGACACAGACACAGTGGGAGACTTGGCTAAAAACCTCAGCAGCATATCGAAACATAAGCGTACACAGCTGTTCCAAATACGTATGCAGCCTACACAAACTAAGTTCTAAACATAACTTAGACATAGTTGTTGTAACATATTTATTAGGCACCACTATCTAATGACCAAGCATCAGTCGATGGCGCTGAGCAACTGTAAGTGAAACACTTGCTTAAGATCCCTATAAAGTAACTGTGTCACAGAAGTAGGCTCGAACTCGTACTCTCCGTGTTACAAGGCAGGCGCTCCAAATATATCAACCACCCACCGTGTTTCACGCAGATGCATTACAATTTCTTTATTTACATTACAGATATAACAGGCAAGCGTAAGAGAGTCTCGATACATTACGCTTGCATTTACACATTCAACTTACAGGAATAACACATAAGCTCATGAACAATCTCCGCACATTACACTGTCATTTGCACTTTACAGGTATCACAGGTAAATCCAAGACGTAACACGGATACACTATAATTACACATGCATACCGTAATCAAACTTCACAGATTTGTTAAAGATAAGCCTTTCCCTCGTTCCTGCATGCCACACACAGAGTTGCTCAGCAAGCCACTTAAGGCTCACCTTATCGGACGTGCTTAAGGTACCAAGTACCAGTAAGTACCTTGATACATAGATGAATAGATTCGAGCAGCTGATCTTGTGACTTCTTCTGAAGTGCCACTGGAAGGCCAAGCGCAGGGCACCAGCCTATTCACAAGCGCTGCATCAAATCAGAGGGGTTTTCCAAAGGATAGTCTACAGGAGGTCCAAGTCTGGTTACCATGGGGGCCAGATCAAGAGAGGAGGCAGAGCAGCTGTTAAGGCAGGTGTCGTGTAGGGCAAGAAGAATTGGAAGGCAGAGGATCAGTTGAGTCACGGTAGGAGTTCTTGAAAAAGTGAGACTTCAGTTTTAAGTGGAAAGTCCTGGGGTGATAGATAGATAGAGGAGGGGGCACTTGAACTACCGGTTAATGCCTTGTGCATAATGATAACCAAGGCATTAACTGGTAGTTCAAGTGCGGTACAAAAAAGGTAGACTATTACAATTACATATATGTGATATACTAACAGGTAACATGTCAGAATATGAACATATAACCTGTGGTTTGCTGTTTAGTAAAGGAATTGTCTCAAATTCGGGCTCATGGTTTATTTTTTTATTTTATTTATATATTCCGGATATTTCTATAGCGCCTCTCGAAGTCAACTACTACTCAGAGGCGCTCCCGACTACAGCATTTGATACTGTGCTGGAATTTTAACGCCGAAGCGCCACGAGCAATTGCGAGTGAAGGACTTGCCCAAGGTCTGCACGCAGCGGCTAGAGTGGGATTCGAACCTGCAACCCTCAGGTCACAAGGCGCCGAACTTACCACTGAGCCACCACACCCCACAAAACTTTGAACTCTGGCCAGCTACAATATTTAAAATCAATTCTTATTTCCCAGACTTATTGTTATTCATCGAGTTCATTGGATTTATCTTCTCTGGTCAGACCAAACGCTAGCACTGTCATTGGTGAACGATCTTTTTCTGTTCCTGTACCCAAATTTTGGAATGCTCTCCTTGTATGTCCATTCTGCTCAGTTGCTTATGTTATTTCGTTCACAACTTAAAACTTACCTCTTTCAAATTGCTTATCCACCATAGGCTGTCTTTCTGTCTTAGAGACTGATTTTCTGGATATTGACCTGATTATGGCTTGGTTTTGGCACGCCCTCGGTTGATGCCTTGTGCATTACACATCGGCGCAACAGAAGTTACTAATTACTTGATAATACCTGTGATACCTGTAAAGTGGAAATGACATTGTAATATGGGGAGATTGTAACCAACCTATGTACAATTCCCGTAAATTGAACACGTAAACTCAAGCGTAATGCACAGACTTACACTGAAGTTACTACTTACAATACACCCAACGGGTATTACAAGCATTCTCATCATAACCTACCAGTTTCCGCCCACTGCATTCGCTTCGACTGAATAAGGTCGGTCTGACCCTGATCCGTTGTTACGATATTATCAGCTGAAGCCCATCTGTACTGTGCCTTTGGAAGACTCTTCAGTGGAGTAAGTGGGATGATGAAAGGGTCTCCCTCGGTAACCTCAATCTCTGTGAGGACTGCCACTTCTGGATTGGCCTGGTATGCCCTCTGGAGTAAGGTTCCATTCGAGATGGCTTTTCCATACTGGTTGGACGCAACGCATTGGTAGTAACCTTCGTCTATGTTGCTTGCGTCCATGATGAGTATGTCGCCCTTATCCCCCTGGCGTCTAATGTGATGCAAATTCTGATTGAGTGAATTGCCATTCTTCAGCCACTCATACCTAAAACAAATAATAGGTCAACGTGCTTCAGCCAAGAATAGCTAAAGAAATGGGTCTAGACCCAGCCAACCCGTACATGGAAAGCACGGGTTTGAAACTGTGTAGGGACCTAGAGCAAGTCGTTCAGTCACAAATGCCCAACAATTACAAAACTAATAAGAATGATAATAATAAGAATGATAAAAAATAATTGCAATAATAATAAGAATGATAATAATAAGAATGATAGTAAATAATTACAATAGTAATAATAATACGATAATTCCTACGTTGGTTCTGGAGTTCCGGTGGCTGCACAGGGAAGAGGAATCTTTTCATCCGTTCTGTAGATCACTTGACTTAGTGGACTTGAAGTAATCGCAGGTGGCTGACGAACTGAAAAGAAATTAAGACAAGTAATATACTCACAGATACATTGCAGATTATTCACAGCTGTAAATGCACATTTATATAGCAATTCTTCAAGAAAACTCATCCCAGGTGTTATTCATAGATGTGAAATTGACACACACTTTCAAAGTCCTGAGCATAACCCTGCAGGCCAATCTCTTCAACACATGTGTCTCCTTAAATCCATCAGCAAATTATATGAAAGACAAATATTGAAGAAATCTTACTGTCTTTCTGAGACGTTGCAACATGACTGACAACAGCAAACACCAAAAGATGCAACGGTGAAAACAACAGCCTCATGATCCCTAAAACAACAAAATTACACGCATAAATTTAAATAATTTACCAACTCTAGATAGTTTCTTAAAGTCACTACATAAATAAGCAGACTGTCTATAGACAAATATATGCACCCTTACATACATACATATGTATATATGTATATATATATATAATATATATACATATAAACAGAAACATACATAGACACACATATACATAACACATATTATGTACATAATATATGCATACATATATACAAACATAAATGCATGCATACAAACATTAATTCATGCACACATAATACATACATAATAACATACATAAACAAGCACATAATATACATGCATGCACACATACATCAATGCGCTATATAATTTACTTAATGAACGAACGATTACCTTCTCGCCAACTCATCAAATGATCTGACTTAGCAAAGTAAGCATGATTAAATATCGGTCATTTCTAAGCCTGGGGCAAGTTTTTCACCAAAGCTTCTCCCCATTGTTCGACAGTTACACGCCCCATCAAACAGACGAGATAATAATAGGGGTGGACGGATTTAATTGGTAATTTTACACACGGGTGTCGAGGTAACCTTGTGTCGGGGAAGATTCCCGTCCGGTGAATAACAATAGATATTATGACACAATCTGCACTTACTAGGATAAAAGCCGAGAATAATTAACATCCGCGATGATGTAGGTCTCTTTATGTGCAGTACAGAATTCCGCAGTTTAAAATTTCCTCTTTTCGCCCTTTCTTCCACCCCGTTTACGTGATCTCTCTCGATAGGGGGTTACAAGACATATCCACGGCTCTTCATTAGCGCCAGGTCACGTGTCGGGCTTTCCTCAGCTGATCCACCCCTTTATGGGAAAATCGGGTGTTGGCCAAGACAAGGGGGTCTGAATTAGGTTTCTTGTATAGTCCTACACGGCCGAGATTACCCTCCTAAGCACCCCTCTGGAATGAAACAGTCCTCTGTGTCTCAGATCGAGATTTCCCGCCTGGGCTTCAAAAGGAGGCGAGCAGACGTCCGAGACCTATAAGCATTAACCAGCGATATAAAATCCCAGCTATTACACAGTGACTCTATTGTTCTAACCCCTCTTCTGTTTACCAGTCATTCAACCTTCTAGGGCGTAAATGGCCCATAATTAAACACTCAATAGGCCTATTCATTTGCCCCAGAACAGGAACCTTACCCTCAAATCCTCAACAAAGATCTTCCCGTGCAGCAACCCAATTCGAATACCTATTGAACCCGTTCAGACCAGTTACCCCATTCGAATTAACCGTATTACTTAACCCAAAGCGAGCATTTAATTTATTGGTGAAATATTACACCTGACAGGATCAAAGTAAAATGTACCAATTGTAATGCTAGCATACTCAATTCCCACATCACCAGAGGTCACATTTCGCACAAGGTGCAAACAATAGGAATTACATATTTAAGGAATTTATTTAAACCTACGAAAGTCCTAAATTGTTCAGTATTTGATAAATATTTTATTTAAATCGCTGTTTTGTTTTTCAGGATATTTTGATTGAAACCATATGACGGAACAACACTACAAGTGTCGCAGTGTTAAAGCAGGTCATGCCCACCAGATGGCACCACGGCGCTTAAACCAAAGTGAACCATCGCTGTGCAACTCAAATTTCTGTTTATATCGTCTGGAAATATGTAAAGAAAACTAGAAAGTATTCCGTAAATTCGAATTTCATGATCAATAATAAATTTCAAATAAAACGTTTGTATCTCTGGTTTCCGTCACCCAGCTTCAACATTTCTGAAAGTCTTAAACACCTTTTAAAACCGACTTCTTTTACTATAAGAATTACTACACGGGTGAAATATCACTCGAGATAGGATCATGGCAAAATTTAGGATGTGTAATGCTTTAATATAAGAATAAGTACATATTATGCGCACGAGGTAAATAACTGGGCCACTGCTCGTACTATTGGCAGTGCCAGTCCCAAGCCTGGAGAAAGGAGGGGCCATGCTAATCATCTTTGTTATGACATGGCGTCGTTAAACAGCAACTAACCATGATGTAAATTTCTCTATTCCACACATGACATTGAACACAAACAACAGCCACCACTAAGTATTAATGAGGTATAATTATATCAATGTAATTACACAAAGCCAACGTGCCTTTAAACATCTACACAAGGCTGACGATGATATATGCTCATCTAATACACTACCATGAAATAGGTTTTGCTTGGCTGGGTAAGGTAAGGTTGGGGTGAACGTCCTTGGGAGCCGTAAGATGTCGTTAAACAATGATTACTGCTATGTAATATTTGCGGCACATCTTGTGAGAACTGTACAATTATATTTTCTTATCGACGTGCACGGTCTTCGCTGCCACAAGATGTCTGTTAACTCTGAAATCCATCGAACCGTTCAGTCTTAGATTAATAAATTTGCCAAACCCTTACAAACAAACTAAGTTCAACGGCCACGGTTGTCTAAAAATGTGGATAAACAAAGGAAACAATATTCAATAAGTGTAAGCAGTTACTTGTGTTTACCTAGGTAGGCCTATAATCACCTATAATTGTGATGTAATCTTCCACACCTTTAAAAGACTTTAAATTAATTCTATATATACTATATATAGTCTACACAATTGCATTGAGAAGATAGGCTTTATCAGATAAACTACGATCGAGACGGCAACAGCCTACATCTAAATAATCTAAAATAAACTAATGACTTCTATAGCGCCGTTATAATAATCGTAATCGTAATTTCCAATTTATTCACGAGCGCTGCGTCGTATCAGAGGGGTTGTCCAGAGATCGATGTCCAGTGGAGGCCGGAGTCCGGTTGGCAGAGAGACCAGAGAGGCAGAGCAGCTGTTACGGAGGGTTTCTTTGAGGACGAGAAAGCATGGAAGGCAGAAGATCAGTTGGATTAGGGTAGGAATTCTTAAAGAGGTGGGACTTCAGTCACTTCAATTTGGAGTGGAAAGCATGTGGAGTGCAACGTTCCCTCTAAGCTGCGCGGCTGCGCGGCCGCGCAGCTCATTGGAAAATGCCGCGCAGCAGTTTCAAAATGCCGCGCACAAGTTTTGGTAGCAAATGCGTATGAGCTAAAGTTTTGTTTAACTTAAGGTAGGCCATTAAATTATTAACCTACTTACTAATCTTTGGGTCAACGGAAGGCCAAGATCTGTGTGCGCCCGCAGAGGAGCATACCAGCGGCAACTGTTGGTCACAACCACGGATTAATAGATCGGTGATCACACCTCCACATCCAGTGTCTGTCAGTGTCAGTGTCTCTCATTAACTGGGATGTCCTGCGTTGGTTCATAACCAGCAGAACAGCTTGGTGGGCAAGCCTATTGAGAGGAATGCTGATAGCCAAAGGTTTTCTCCACTGAGTGGAAAGATCTTGCTGATAGCATATTGAGATTTGAGAGGGATGCTGGTAGTCCAAGGTTTCTCCACTGAGTGGAAAGATCTTGCTGATAAAACTGATGCTGGTGAGCTGCCTTGCCGCTATGTGGCTGCGCCGGCTAGCTAGCTTCCAACCGATGATGCCTTAATTACTATAATTAGGCCTGTGTGTCCATCAGAATATCCGTTTAGGATTCCACTTTGAAAGTTGCTACCGGTTTGATACAGCATAATATTTCTTTGTGACTAAAATTTGTAACCGATGTCGAAACGTAAAACGAACCATGCAGACTATAATTATTAGACAGTTTAAAAAAAGTGTAGTTCTAAGCTTAAAACCGATCGAATGGCTTAGTGAGCTGGTAGAGACAGAACTTCCAACGTCAGCAGAACACAGACTAAACGAAACTGGGCGATGTCTTCATTTATTGTGAGAGCACTGATGATGTCGTTTGTCAGTTGTGTCAACAAGCTCTTGCTGTTGGCGATTTTAGTACCGGGAAACGCTGGGACGATTGGAAAATGGATTAGTCTAGGGCCTACTTGAAGCGCCACCTTACCCAGAAAATTTGATTTGGATTCGGTGTCTAAACTAAAATGCCAAAAAATCCGGAGGCCTCCACAAACTACTAACTGAAAGCGCTGAAGATCGAGAAAAAAATAAAAGAGTTTTCAAAGCGAAAGATTGCTGACATCAATGAGGTAAAAGTTTTGATCGATAACGTATTGCTGGCTATCTCTATGAATGCATCGTGATCTCAGATTCATAATTTCTGAAAAGTCCAGTTTAATGAAGACATTCGACGACGTAGTCCATTTTATACTCAATGATAAACAATTTATCATGTTGGTTCGTCTACTGGATGTGTGTGCAACGTTCCAGGCTTCAAGTGCAGACTGGACGCGGTTTTAGCCATCAAGACCAAATCTCGGAACAGTCTGGAAAAATGACCACTTGGGCATGATGATGACTTTGATGAGGATAAAGTCTTATCAAGGTTCTGGATTGGAAGTCAATCTCGACAGAGTTTTTCAAATATGGTCATCGCAGAAGCATTATTTTGATGCTAGAATAAGAACTACATGTAGGCCTATAGTTTATTTTATTTTTGCATTCGAAATCGAAGCATATTTTCTTCATGCCGATAAAGTATGAAAACTATAGACTACGTAATTTATAAGCCATAGGGGCCTACATGTCTTTAATGAAAAAGACACTATTACAAACGTGTATGTAGCCTACCATGTAGTCAGTAATTACAACTTAGAATTGCAGCCACAAATGTTTCTGAAAAATGTGTTGCTCACGCGGAAATGAGGCTGCTCAAACACCCGCCAGTTCCGCGCACGCAGGAAAAAAATTAGAGGGAACGTTGGTGGAGTGATGAACTATAGAGGAGCCTGATGCAGATGATGGTGAGTGGCGGTTATGGTGGAGGAACTGAGAATTTATGCGGAATTCAGGAGGAAGTTCGTTCCGGAGTTGAGGTGCAGTATGGTTGGAGAAGTCGAGATGAGTAGTGACTGGGGACGGGAGAGAGTGAGACAGGAGGAAGATCGGGTAGACGGGGTGGCTGGATGGCGAAGAATTTTGCCAAAACCCTTACAAGCAAACTAAGTTTAACGGTTACGGCTGCCTAAAATGTAGCTAAACAATGGAAAAAATATCCAATAAGTTTAAGCATTAGCTTGTGTTTATCTAGGTATAATCATCTATAATTGTGATGTAATCTTTAAACACCTTTGAAACGTTGTTAATTAATTCTATATATAGTATGTATACGTCGACATCATTAAATAATGTTATCTATTCCAACGTTATCATAATAATATTCAGACGATTTATATAGCGCCGTAGCTACGCCGAGGTCGAAG
>OY744615.1:47128147-47185647 GCA_963556255.1 Allolobophora icterica | reverse complement strand
GTCCTCGTTTTGACGGCGCTGCTTATCGATTTATTTAGTCATTAACAGAATTAGGTTCGGTTGTTTTCGGAGACGATGTGGTTTTCTGGTACTGGGTACGTGTTCCCGTTTTGTTTGCTGGTTTGGTTGAGGGATTCAAGATTCTTAAAGACATTTTGTCTGTTTATCGTTTCTACTGCAACCAACCCATCCCTCTGATGTTATATCTTTGTCGGCCGTGTTCCTCGGTTGTTGTTGTTCTGGCCTCGGCTGGGGTTGGGCAAAGTGAGTCAATCGAATGGCCTTGACAGTCTTCTGCGGGCTGTGGTACCGTGAGATGCATACGAGACTGCCACAAATTCGACGTTTCCCTGCATTAGCCAATAACCCAGCTTCGAGTCATCCAACACCAATGCCAGCCCAACAGGAGCGCTTGGAGAGCTTCCACTACTCACACCAGGCGTCCTGGATTCTGCTTGGCCCAGGGACTCGTGGACCCATACCAACGTCAGCTTCAACGAAGAGCCTGCCGACTGGATCATAGTGCAGCCGACGGCACTGATTACTGCCATTCGCTTCTCGTTATAGGCTCAAATATCTCCGATGTAACAACAAAATACTATCATTTAGGCCAGCCTAGCTAGTGCTGCTGACTTTTAAAGTTAGCGGTTGCTATAAGAGTTAGGCGCTCTTTAGACACCCCTTAAACGCTGTCCAACGGAACTATATATTGCTTTAATTGTACTTTTATAAGGCAGGTTTTCTGTTGTCTCCTTAGAAAAGTGAAAACTGTTCAAAATAATATCCGTCGACGTCAACGGCCTTTGTTGCCATAAGCTCTTAAATGTGGATCCAAGCATAGAAATATGATACATAAGCCTACTTTTATATGATATGATATGATATATCCTGTGTAACTCGTACGCTGTGGATCCAACCCAATCCGCCTTCGAGCGGCACCAGTCCCAAGCCTGGAAATGGCGGAAGGGGTGATGTTCGTTAAAATAGCTGCCTATCCACCTGCGTATACACTGTGCGTTCATGATTGTTGTATTTGCATCAACACCACAAACTCGTTAAAAAATGATTAATTATACTACACCTTTTTAAAGGGCTGTATTCGTCCTACAAGTAAAAGAATATGCCAACGTCGTTAAGTGGTTACAAATAGGAATGGACGCGAATTAAGAACGACTTCAATTTCTTGGCATCGGCATATGTGTGGGCTGCCAAACTATAAGCGGGCAGCAGGCAGCCTTTCGGCACATCATGAACTACAATTGCCACTTTCTTGGACACCTTTTTAAACTTCTCGATCGTAATATATAGCAGCAGTTCCTAGCATTAATAAGTATATTTTTTGGAGACTGACCGAATGGTATACTACTGGTGCACAACGGTTAAATGCCTATAATTGCTTATAATCAGAATAAGGTTAGGTCGACGTCAACGGCTCTGGAAGCCGTAAGATGTCGCTAAACACTGGAAATTCTACTATTAGTCAAAGTAGAGGAGCAGTCTCTTACACACCTTTTTAAAACCTGTCCATCGCCCTATAAGTAAAACAACAGTCCTTAATGTTTGAGTTCGTCTGATCCTGTTGACGTAAAATCGTCAAACAATGTATTGCTACTACTTAGTCGTAGCACCAAAAGAAGTTTTCAAAGTTAACCCTTTGGAAGTGAGGTGGGGTATGATATACCCCAATACATATTTTTTTACTTGGAAGTCGCGATATCAATTATATAACATTAATTGTGAGCTAAACTACAATTTTATAACCAATTATCAACTAAACCTGTGATTACCACAGCAAATAACTGTTTTCCACCATTATTGACATGGACAGCAGGTGAACTAATAACCATGCAATATCTACTTAGCACGTGCATTTTTTCAGTACTCATTCGAAACATTACCAAACGCACGAATAATACCAGGAATAATGCATCAATTTTGCATCGATGCAAAATTATATGCTGCAATATCTTATATTATTGCCCATTTCATTTTTCAACACTGCGCCATTACTTTTTTTAATTCGATAAAATCAAAATATATACGAACATTTATAATTTCTGTTTAACATGCAACAAAATTAAAAAATTGTGCGTTCAATAGTACCTGATATTGTCTTAAAATAAACGGATTTTTGATTTTTTTTAAAGTGTTCATATTTCACATTTACTAAGGTGGACAAAAATTATCCAAGCTGGTTCCACGTTTTCCGCAGAAAACGCAACGTGGAATATCTATGGGGTGTGTCATATACCCACCTGACCTCGAAAGGGTTAAAACTATACTGGAACAGAGAGAATTGTTCAGAAATAATTTCTATCGACTCAACAGCCTCTGTTGCCAAAGGATGTCGTGAAACTCTGGATCCAAAGTTTTAACTATGCCACTACCCTACCTGTGGTAGTGCCAGTCCCAAGCCTCAAGGAGGGCGACTCTAATCATCTTCGTTACGACACAGTATCACTAAGCAGCAACTAACCAATAAAGTGGGATGCTTGTCGCCAACGGCCTTTGTTGCCATAAGATGTTAAACTGTGGGTTAAACTATGGATCCAAGCTTTAAAACGTGCGTGCGTGCGTGCGTGCGTTTGTGTGTGTGTGTGTGCGTGCGTGCGTGCGTGCGTGCGTGTGTGTGTACTTGCTTATATTTGCACACATACAGGGCTTTTGCGAGGTACTGAAATTGCGGTATATTAAGTGTCCCGATAATACATACACATTCATCAATATCTGTGTTGATATATATATATATATATATATATATATACATATTCTGATCTCCATATGAACAGATGTATGATAAATTCCAAAGTGCACAGGTGTGCGTACATATATATATATATATATATATATATATATATATAACATTTAAACCTTTCTCTATATACGAGACATGGATTTAAGTGCTTAAACTCCTAACACACGCACGCACACGCACACGCACACATACACACACAAACACACACACACACACACACACACACACGCGATAGTATAGTTGAAGTGCTTTTGTTAAGCTGTAGTCTAAGATCTAAGGTCATTTGCGCCCATTCGTTCATCATCAGACAAGAGCAACCAACAGCAGCAGCAACAGCAACCAGCTGTTTAGCTGGAGGCATTTGGACGAGTGAGTGGGGGGTTGCATGGGATGATGGGTCATGCCGACTCATGCATTGGAGGCTGAAGCCCCGCCATGGATTGCCTTGTGCTTGTGCTTGTACTATGGTCCTCTAAGAAGTCGCAGTCGGAGGACATGGAAAGCGATGCTCTTTTCCGTTTAACTAGTCGTTGATGCATGTATATTTGTGGTGTTTAAGTAGCACCGCTTCAGAATACAACACAGACATTAATAATCATTACAAATGTATTTGTAGGTAAAATATTGGCACAAATTCATGCGTCTAAACCAACTCCGTCAGCCTTATCCTTAGGTGGTGCCAGACCGAAGCCTGGATGAAGGAGGAGGGCGAGTCTAACAATCTCTGTATTAAACAGCGTTATTAAGCATAAACTTCCCACAAAGCAACTCTCGATTTCTTTTGCAGTTTTGTGGAAATCAATCAATCAATATTCGTTTAATTCAACAAATCCAGTTGACAATAACGCAACAGATTACAGAAGCATGATGATAATAGAATGGAGAATAAAGGGATGTGTTAATTAATAAGCATCTTTGAACAAAACACGAGGAATAAAATTACATTTATCTTTAGCTGGAAGAGTAAAATTTGTGAGTTCTTGTCCTTAAGTCCTTAAATTACGCATCGTATTTGCAGTTTACGGTCGTTTTGCTTTCTTGGAATTTTAATAGAAATGTTCTTAAACCAAAAAGATTGTACGCATTTGCTTATAATAATATATGCGTTACATCAAAAGTCGCTATCGAGAGAATAATAGTATAATATTTCTCGAAACCTTTAAATTGTTTTCAAAGAGGCTATATATAAAATCTGACAAATTATCCTATATTGTTTTAGGGTTATGTAATGTTCATAAAGCGTTCCTAGCAGAAGAGCCATTCAGAAGGTTAACGTCGTCACGTGACATTGAAGACCGTTGAGAAGAAAGCCATGTACGAGCGTATTGATCGAGAATTTAACATCTTATGGCAACAAAGGCCGTTGACGTCGACAGAAGTTATTTTGAACTGTTCTCACCGTTCCTATGGCGTATTCCGTGATACAACGGATATTACGCGTTGGAAAATAGCATTAAATGAAAAGGTGAAGTACATACTGAGTGATGTGGTGCGTTATTTAAAACACATTTAAAACGGTTTCAATTGACGCATATAATTGTCGACCGCGCGGTACATTGTAAATTATATGGTTGTCTCTGGACTTTCCTGATACGTCAATGGTTAAGTCTGTCCTCGTTTTGACGGCGCTGCTTATCGATTTATTTAGTCATTAACAGAATTAGGTTCGGTTGTTTTCGGAGACGATGTGGTTTTCTGGTACTGGGTACGTGTTCCCGTTTTGTTTGCTGGTTTGGTTGAGGGATTCAAGATTCTTAAAGACATTTTGTCTGTTTATCGTTTCTACTGCAACCAACCCATCCCTCTGATGTTATATCTTTGTCGGCCGTGTTCCTCGGTTGTTGTTGTTCTGGCCTCGGCTGGGGTTGGGCAAAGTGAGTCAATCGAATGGCCTTGACAGTCTTCTGCGGGCTGTGGTACCGTGAGATGCATACGAGACTGCCACAAATTCGACGTTTCCCCGCATTAGCCAATAACCCAGCTTCGAGTCATCCAACACCAATGCCAGCCCAACAGGAGCGCTTGGAGAGCTTCCACTACTCACACCAGGCGTCCTGGATTCTGCTTGGCCCAGGGACTCGTGGACCCATACCAACGTCAGCTTCAACGAAGAGCCTGCCGACTGGATCATAGTGCAGCCGACGGCACTGATTACTGCCATTCGCTTCTCGTTATAGGCTCAAATATCTCCGATGTAACAACAAAATACTATCATTTAGGCCAGCCTAGCTAGTGCTGCTGACTTTTAAAGTTAGCGGTTGCTATAAGAGTTAGGCGCTCTTTAGACACCCCTTAAACGCTGTCCAACGGAACTATATATTGCTTTAATTGTACTTTTATAAGGCAGGTTTTCTGTTGTCTCCTTAGAAAAGTGAAAACTGTTCAAAATAATATCCGTCGACGTCAACGGCCTTTGTTGCCATAAGCTCTTAAATGTGGATCCAAGCATAGAAATATGATACATAAGCCTACTTTTATATGATATGATATGATATATCCTGTGTAACTCGTACGCTGTGGATCCAACCCAATCCGCCTTCGAGCGGCACCAGTCCCAAGCCTGGAAATGGCGGAAGGGGTGATGTTCGTTAAAATAGCTGCCTATCCACCTGCGTATACACTGTGCGTTCATGATTGTTGTATTTGCATCAACACCACAAACTCGTTAAAAAATGATTAATTATACTACACCTTTTTAAAGGGCTGTATTCGTCCTACAAGTAAAAGAATATGCCAACGTCGTTAAGTGGTTACAAATAGGAATGGACGCGAATTAAGAACGACTTCAATTTCTTGGCATCGGCATATGTGTGGGCTGCCAAACTATAAGCGGGCAGCAGGCAGCCTTTCGGCACATCATGAACTACAATTGCCACTTTCTTGGACACCTTTTTAAACTTCTCGATCGTAATATATAGCAGCAGTTCCTAGCATTAATAAGTATATTTTTTGGAGACTGACCGAATGGTATACTACTGGTGCACAACGGTTAAATGCCTATAATTGCTTATAATCAGAATAAGGTTAGGTCGACGTCAACGGCTCTGGAAGCCGTAAGATGTCGCTAAACACTGGAAATTCTACTATTAGTCAAAGTAGAGGAGCAGTCTCTTACACACCTTTTTAAAACCTGTCCATCGCCCTATAAGTAAAACAACAGTCCTTAATGTTTGAGTTCGTCTGATCCTGTTGACGTAAAATCGTCAAACAATGTATTGCTACTACTTAGTCGTAGCACCAAAAGAAGTTTTCAAAGTTAACCCTTTGGAAGTGAGGTGGGGTATGATATACCCCAATACATATTTTTTTACTTGGAAGTCGCGATATCAATTATATAACATTAATTGTGAGCTAAACTACAATTTTATAACCAATTATCAACTAAACCTGTGATTACCACAGCAAATAACTGTTTTCCACCATTATTGACATGGACAGCAGGTGAACTAATAACCATGCAATATCTACTTAGCACGTGCATTTTTTCAGTACTCATTCGAAACATTACCAAACGCACGAATAATACCAGGAATAATGCATCAATTTTGCATCGATGCAAAATTATATGCTGCAATATCTTATATTATTGCCCATTTCATTTTTCAACACTGCGCCATTACTTTTTTTAATTCGATAAAATCAAAATATATACGAACATTTATAATTTCTGTTTAACATGCAACAAAATTAAAAAATTGTGCGTTCAATAGTACCTGATATTGTCTTAAAATAAACGGATTTTTGATTTTTTTTAAAGTGTTCATATTTCACATTTACTAAGGTGGACAAAAATTATCCAAGCTGGTTCCACGTTTTCCGCAGAAAACGCAACGTGGAATATCTATGGGGTGTGTCATATACCCACCTGACCTCGAAAGGGTTAAAACTATACTGGAACAGAGAGAATTGTTCAGAAATAATTTCTATCGACTCAACAGCCTCTGTTGCCAAAGGATGTCGTGAAACTCTGGATCCAAAGTTTTAACTATGCCACTACCCTACCTGTGGTAGTGCCAGTCCCAAGCCTCAAGGAGGGCGACTCTAATCATCTTCGTTACGACACAGTATCACTAAGCAGCAACTAACCAATAAAGTGGGATGCTTGTCGCCAACGGCCTTTGTTGCCATAAGATGTTAAACTGTGGGTTAAACTGTGGATCCAAGCTTTAAAACGTGCGTGCGTGCGTGCGTGCGTTTGTGTGTGTGTGTGTGCGTGCGTGCGTGCGTGCGTGCGTGCGTGCGTGCGTGCGTGCGTGCGTGCGTGCGTGCGTGCGTGCGTGCGTGCGTGCGTGCGTGCGTGCGTGCGTGCGTGCGTGTGTGTGTGTGAAACTGTTTGTTTTTAAAAACTTAGAAAGCTGACAAGAACTTTGAAACCAACGCTTAGTCATTCTGTAAACACTATTAGTTCTGGATTCTTTACTCAGCAACGGCCATCGCCTTGTTACGGAGGCGTTGTTAAATAAACACATACTAATAATAAAAAGTCCTTTAAGGCTAACCCAAAAAGGCCTAGTTATGAACTGATAACGACTTCATTTTCATGGCCTCATCATTTCAGGATTAGTGAATAATCCTCTCCCTCGCAGTCTCATCTACCCACCAACAGCGTACGATCAGTGTACTCATTTTAGCTGATTTGGCTACGGGCACAAGCGAAGACGAAATCTCGGTTCCAATTTCTGCCCAGGCGAGGATTTGAACCCCAGACCTCTCGGTTGACAGTCCAGCACGCTAACCACTACACTATCATGTTTTACGAAGCGCACAAAGGGACCTGGTTAAGCTACGGTGCACACAAAGCAGCAGTTCCCCAAAAGGTCACTAGGGGGCTGTGGAATGCAGGCACCAGATGAGGCCAGCTGACTTAATTTGACCGGAAATTAGCATTATTTCACCGCGTTGCTCCATGGCGTTCCAACTGCTCTGGGAGAAAATTGCCTCCGCCGGAAGAATGGAAGCTGGCCAATTTCAAAGCATCGGTTCAGAGGCGGTAATTAAAGACGAAATCGTTTTGTTGGTCTGGCTACTCGGACATCGCATAACAATATTGTAAGGCCGCTTTTTAGATGTACGCGTTCACCCTAATCAGTTTTCAGTAGCCAATTGGTTAGCGCGCTCTTTGGACACCTTTAAAACGTTAACAATCGATATATTATTAGCCTGGGCAATGACAGTCAATTGGTTAGAGCGCGTTTTTTAGACACCCGTAAAACGGGAACACCTGGTTCTATATATAAGCATGGACACGAAGCGATTGATAACTCAAAAATAGTCGGCCAAGGTATGCGCCAGTGGACTAGAAGCAATAAGATGTTCTTAAACAATGGAAACGAGCAACTATCACTCAATAGGTTAGAGCCTTCACATTGTAATAAGAAGAGTGCGAGCTCGATCATCCTCCCTTAGACAGTCATTGTGTAGGGACGCTGAGTAAAACCTTCACTCACAGTTGCTCAACGTCATCGATTGAGACTTGGTCATTAGATAGTGGCGCTTAATAAATGCACAATAATAATAATAATAGGTCTTCAGACTGTGCACTGCTTCCGTTTCCACAACTCAGATTTGACGTCATTCGTTTTCTCAATTGTCAATTTACGACAGGAACAAACGAGGGGTGGCACATTCCCCAGGCCGGAAAAAAATTGAATATCAGATTTAATTGAAACTGAGAGCAAGACGAAAAAATAAATATAATAAATATGATATTAGTTACAGTTGAAACATTTGAACATAAATATTAAGGAATGCAAAAAACTTTTCCTTTAAATCCGTCCCTGCTTTCCTTCGAAGCAGTATTCGCGTATGTCGTGTAGTTTGAGAAAAATTGGTTTCTTTAGGCCTACGTATGGTGGTTATATATATGTATATATAGCCACCAAATATATAACCACCGTATAATTATAGCCTATTTATCTATATATATATGTGTGTGTGTGTGTGTGTGTGTGTGTGTGTGTGTGTGTGTGTGTGTGTGTGTGTGTGTGTGTGTGTGTGTGTGTGTGTAGGTGGGTGTTTGTTTGTGTGTGTATGTGTGTATGTGTGTGTGTGTGTGTGTGTGTGTGTGTGTGTGTGTGTGTAGGTGGGTGTTTGTGTGTGTGTGTGTGTGTGTGTGTGTGCGTGCGTGCGTGCGTGCGTGCGTGCGTGCGTGCGTGCGTGCGTGTGTGTGTGTGTGTGTTTCTGACGAGTGTTACCTCGTTAGCTACAACCTCGGTTGGGACAAATGCAAATGATGTCATATTGAAAGAGAAACTGCACCAGTGTCCCTCCCGAACTGATGATCAGTCACCTACCTCCACTCTGACCCCGATGACCCGTTACGTCATTATAAATTTACGTGGCGCCATTTTTAGTGCATGGGGCGCTATAACCACCGCCAACCATAACCACAACCACTGCAAAATTTACCATGAGACGAGACTCACGAACCACTATGGACTTTACCACCACACACATAACAATTAAGATTGTGACTTAGGAATTTTTGTAGGACCACTCCAAGAAAGAACTCATGTACTAGCCTAGATGACGCTGAGAGAGAGAGAGAGAGAGAGAGAGAGAGAGAGAGAGAGAGAGAGAGAGAGAGAGAGAGAGAGAGAGACAGACAGACAGACAGACAGACAGACAGACAGACAGACAGACAGACAGACAGACAGACAGACACGGATAGAGACAGACAGACAGAGATAGAATAAGAGATTAACATGCCCGATGTCGAAACTTGAATCGCAGGCAGTCTTAAACACAGGAGATATTATGATCCAACAGAAATTTTTTCCAGTAGGAGAGATATTCTTATTCCAGCTCCACACATTCACCATTCCCATCCGTACCAGGCAATTCCTTCCATTTAGCACCTTCATTTTCCACCTCCAGAACCTGTCCACGAGATAACACCGTTAACCCCAGCCGTTCGTTAATCAACAGCCGGGGTCACAGAAGGTCAAACCTCATAAAGCAACCAATAATGTGCTCAACCAAAGCAAAGTGTCTGCTTGGATCAATGCCAAAGAGCTCGTATACATTTGCCAGCTTTGTACCAATGGCATACATGTATGCATGCAACATATTTGTATGTATGAATGTATTCATACAGTATATGTATGCGCCTATCTGTGTGTATGCATATATATGTGCCTTTATATTCTGTCTGGCTGTATGTCTGTCTGAATGTATGTATGCCTCTAAGTGCGTGTGTCTGTGTGTGTCTGTGTATGTGTGTGTGTCTGTGCTTGGTGTGTTCGAATGTAACTAGCTACCTGACCACCATCTTCCAAAGACCTGTGTAGCCTTTGATCCCTGAGTGGGTGGAGCTGAAATTCTCCAACTGGTATCCAGCATAATGGTCTGTGCAGATCATAAAACGTAATGTAGGTCGGAGGAAGACATGAACCAGGAGGCGTAGTTGCCAAGTGGTAAATTCTAGGCCATTACCATAACTCGTGGGGTTCGATTTATAGCACAAAGCGTTTTCGATTGTATTGTAAGAGTTATCAGTCTGTTTCAACCAGCGAAGTCAGCCGGCACTAGATCCAAATGTAAATTATGTAATATCATTGCTATTTCGCACGCCTATATAGCAACTGTTTATATTATTTTAGAGGTGTTTAAGGAGAGAGCTCTAACCACGAGGCTACTGCGTTTGGTTTATATATAGCATTTCTTGATAACGTTTTAGAGGTGTTTAACGAGAGCACTCTAAATATTGGTTAACGTATCCCATAAACAAGAGATCGCCTTGGGTTATTTTTTCTTTTCAAGGCGCTATGTAGATCTCATTGTTACAATTACAATAAGTTATACATATGAAAAATACGAGTTTGTTTAACACTGACCAGACTGTGTAATCCGAGTAACTTCTATGTCGCCAACTTCTTTGATCTCAGTACCCAGCAGGTTCCGTGGCCCTCTGCTGACCTCAAGAGGAATCAATTCAATCTCTGTTTTGCGAGGCTTTAATAATAACCCTAAGAGGCGGGGCTAATTAGGTTAAAGTTTTCATCTACACGCGGCGTCGCAATGAATGTACCGTCGACGCCTCATCGCCGTGACGTCATTCTGTATGAATATTCAATAGTGGACAAGGCCAATGAGAAGGCTCTATAGAATATCAATATGCATCGGGGTTAGATATGGGAGGCACAGGTTTAAGGCACACACCGTGATGACGATGATGATGATGATGATGATGACGACGACGACGATGATGATTTGTTTAACGCCGTAGCACAGCCGAGCACAGTCTGCCTAAACACCTCTAAAATGTTGATATCCTTGCAATAAAAGCTTGCGTAACCGCTATGATAATAATAATTCATCCGGGTAGAAAATTCTTAAAAACTTACTGCAAGTTAAATCATCTCTCAGCTCTATTGCTCGAAACACTGTTGATAGCTGTTACAAAACAACTGGACAACGCTTTGTATGGTGTTGCACAGCCTTGACAACGAGCTTGCCGTTGCACATTGTGCCTAAAGTCGAACACCATAAGTTATGATAATAGCCTAGAATTTACCAGTTGAAAACTGCACCCGCTGGTTCATACCGGAAACATTTCTCTTCTCCTGCCTTCATCCGTTCTACATTGTGCCATATGATCTGCACAAGCCATACATTGGATACCAGTTGGAGAATTTAAGCTCCACCCACTCAGGTATCGAAAAATACACGGGTCTTTGGAAGATGGTGGACATCTAGCTAGTTACATACACACGTACACAAAAACCTACAAACACACACACACACACACACACACACACACACACACACACACACACACACACACACACACACACACTCACTCATCCGCTTCAAGGCGTACCCTAGACCAAGGAGGCCTTAATTAGTACTCCTTGCCTAGACCAAGGACTAAATACCAGAGCAAAGCTACGAGTGCCGGGTATGAGCCTCAAAGGGTGGGGACAGGACAGGCGCACCTGGCAACACTCTTAATAATAGAATAGATTTTATAATTCAACGACGATGGAATTCACATCCTGCCCTAAAGTTACCGAAGAAACGCCCAAGCCAACTCTCATGGCAGTTAGTAACTTCTATTGCGCCGGTGTCTAATGCACAAGTAGGGTTCTAGCCATAGGTGTGACCACAGAAAGATAATCAGACGACCTCATTGAATAAGCAGTGGAGAAGGTAGAGGAGAAGGAGGACCACGACGAGGAGGAGGAGGAAGAAGAGGAGGAAGAAGAGGAAGTGAAGGAGGAGGACTAAGAAGAAGAGGAGGAACTTTAGGAAAAGCGAGAAGGAGGAGGAAGAGAAGGTAGAAGAGTAGGTGGAGGAGATACATGAGAAGCAATAGGAGATGGAAGACGAAGAGAAGAAGGAGGAGGAGGAAGAGGACGTGGAGAACAAGAAGGAGGAGGTGGAGGAGGAGGACAACGAGCAAGAGGAATAGACGGAGGATTAGAGGAATGACAACGAGGAGAGAGGGAGGCATGAGATAATGTTGAGGAGGAATTAGTAGGTGAATAAATAGAAGGTTCAAACCCAAACTCTTCATGTTACGATGCGAGCTCTCTATAACCTATCGGTAGTTACTAGTTTCGATTGTTTAACATTTTACTTTTGCCAACTGTACACCGCTAGCGTCGATTTTTGCCGCAATGATGCCCTATTACCTAATCCTACAGTGTTCCAGCATTTATATAGAATCAGTTAACAACCTTTTAAAGGTGTCTAAATACAGCGCGCAAACCAATCAACTGTTACGTTTCATTCTTATATAACATCAGTTATCCACATTTTAAAGGTGTCTAAAGAGCACGCGCTTACCAATCGGCAATCAAATAGGGTTCTAGCCCTAGGTGTGATCAGAGAAGATAACCAGACGACTTCATTGAATACTGGTAAGTCTGGAGAACGTGTACAAACTAAAGGCAGGTAAGGGCGGCGCATACCGACGCACAGGAAAAAGCCCTATAACCCGACCTTCCAACGCTCAATAACCGCCCTAAAAGCCGTTAACTGGCAACCTTTGGCCTTTTAACCTCTGACCTCTACCCCATCAGCCTGAGGGGAAACGTTCTCAGATTACCCCTACTGCGGAATGTGGGAATGAACTTCCATTATGAGTTCATTGGAGAAAAGATGAGGATAGACAGACAGATAGACAGACAGAGAGGTTGCAGACAAACGTACACACAAGCATACAGACAAGCAGACAGATAGGTGGACAGAAAGACAAACAGACATACATGCATACAGACAGACAAACAGACAGATAGGTAGACAGACAGAGTGTTCAACCAGCTGGAAGACGGTGGTAATTAGTGTTTAAGAGGTTTATGTCTTCCACAAGAGGCAACAAGTCCAGAACGATTCTTCATTCCGAAGATCTCGTCATTCTTCCGCAGCACCAAAGAGGAGGGAACGAATGAGAGACACAGCGACAGGTTGAGAAGCACGGAGAGCGAGGAAGAGAGATAGACACAGAAGGAGATAGAGAGACACCGAGACAGAATTAAGAAAAATAGAGATGAAGAGAGAGACAGACTGAGACAGACAGAGACAGACAGACAGAGACAAGACAGACAGACAGAGACAAGACAGACAGACAGACAGACAGAGAAACAGGCTCGCACACAGAGGATCAGAACGACGTTCAATTAACCATACCAAGAATGACAGACATACGTACAGTCAGACGGACAGACAGACATACATACAGACGGACAGACAATGAATCTATTGTCTCGAATCAATCTACATGAGCGCAGATTGTCCAAAATTCACAAACATCTGACCCTTCGACCAGCTTTCCGGAATAACCAACGAGGTTGTGGGGAATAACGAGAGCAGACAACACAAATACCGGAAGTAATTAACGCCTTCACAGCGAATAATAAATAAGCAAATGTTCGATGTGTGTCAGAAACAACACACGACTGATGAAAGACACACGAGATAGGATATCAGACCAACTCAAGTCATCGTCATCGTCACCACCACCACCACCACCACAACCACAACCACCACCACCACAACCACCACCACCACTAGGCTACCACCATCACCATCACCACCATTATAACTATTATTATAACTATTATTACAACTATCATTATTATTATTATTATTATTACTACTATTACTGTTGTTATTATGACTGCTATGGCTATTATAACTATTATAAATATTAATATTATTATTACAACTATTATTCTTAGTAGACACTTATTACGTGCCACTATCTAATGACCAAAAATCAATCGATGGCGCTGAGCAGTTGTGAGTAAAGGACTTGCTCAAGTTTTCTTAACGTGACCGTCTCAACGGAGGAGGCTGGCTCCCAGGATGCACACAGGACGTGCTCTCTTACCGACAGGTTGGTTAGATGCTGTTTAACGACGCTATGTCCTATAGCAAAGATGCTTAGCATCGCCCTCCTCCTTTATCCAGGCTTGGGACCAGCGCTATCAGAGTACGTACGGGTAGTGGCCGAGCTTCTTAAGGCCTATTTGTCCGTTCTTCTATTCTCTCAGGTAACGTCTCTACCTCTTTTACCTTTCTTAAAACTTCCTTTTTCTCTCGAGTTCTCTCACACTGGGAGCGCTTCTGAATGGCTCTCCTGCTGGAAGCGCTTTATAAATGCAGAAAACAATACAGTACAATACAACTATAGGCCTAATAGTGGATTCCATTGTTTAACAACGTATTGTGGCTGCCAGGGCCGTTCACGTCAACCTTGCGTTTGCCCTGTGGATGGACATAAAAGCTTACGAGTTACCATTCTTATATAGCTTCACTTAATAACGTTTTACAGGTGTCTACTGAAGGCGTTCGGAACATTGTATTCCGGTGCTTTCGACTTACAACCGGCACAATATAAATTATCAACGGCAAAGTATTTATGTGTTTATATCGTCTGAAAAGTTGGCGTGTCTGGAAAGGCTAACAAAGCAGCGATAACGCCCTTAGAAACCAACCAATAAGATCAATAATTTAGAAACAGCATTGAATACATAATGTATACTTAATTTTCTACTTTTGCTTTTACTTCCAATTTCCCAAGATACTAAAGCAGCCAAAACGACCTCAATAGCCAATAATAGAAAGGTCAGTCATAAAATTGTTTAAGTCCGTTACCTGAGAGGAAGATCAACAGTCTATTACACACCTGTTTTAATTGTAACATTTGGCATTAGTAATCTTAAACACTACGCTGAGCAGTTCCTTAGACACCTTTTTAAAAAGACATAATTCTATATATAAGATGAACATGAAGATGAAGTTAATAATAATTATTGCGTCCGACCTGCGCTATAGGAGTATGGAATATGACCTTCTAATTGAACTCGCACACTCATATGTATCCACTCATACACACATACACGCATATTATACTACAAACGCACATAACACTACACATACAAACATACACACATACACACATACATAGAGACACTAGCAGCTGCACACTCAGAGCATACATTCTCTGCCTCAGACCACGCCCCAGACGTCATCTGTCACCGCACCTGACCTGGAATTAACCCCGATTTCATGCAACGCCCTCTCTTCAATTCAACCTAAATAAACCAAAGGTTCCTTCAGCCTCTTCACTTGTTCTCACGATCTCGCTCCACTAGAGACCCTAGCTAAACTGCCCCGCAGAATAACCAACGCCTATCTTTGTTATTTCCAAACAACAGATCAATTAGTTTTGTTACTATGTGCCAATAAGTTTGTGCTGCGAAAGATTTAACTCGTAAATAGTTTCTATTTCCTACTTTATGCCTTGTGCAATACACACCGGCCCGATATATATAAGCTACTAATTTCCAGTATTTTAGCTGTGTGAGGTTTAACCCCTAGCTCTTCTTCTAGTCCCCACAGTTAAGTAACTGAATATGTTTGACAGATATTTGGGTTAAGGTCATGACCCCAGATTAGTTGTTTCCTGAGGAACATATAGATTTTGACTGCGTTCGTGTACTGTAGTAATCGGTGAAATGTTCGAACCCCCCACCAGTTCTCTCTTGACAATTAAAACGCCGCTAATTTACTAAACATCAAGTATTTCCAGCATAGCTAAACTTCCCAAGTCAGTTTTAAATGTAATTGCTATGCAATTCCAATAACATTCGTGTAAAGTGGCTGGCTACCGACGATGCTATATGAATTGTCGTAATTACAATTACAGTTTAGAGTAACGATAATTACAATACAAGCGTACACTTACATTCATGAAAACGTGCATATATGTCTATTAACTAAAAGCCACTCAACACCTTAGAAGTTCATGACATTTAGTCAGCTTATGAAGAAGAGAGTAGTTCCTTAAACACCTTTTTAAAGGGTTACCATTGACCTATAAGTACAAGCTGAAGCGTTTATCTTAAGCTGTTAACCTTTGCTTAGTTATAGGTAAGGTTAGGTCGATGTCTACAACCCTGGCAGTCATAAACTGTCAAATACTAAAGCTAAAGCGGATCCTTAAACACCTTTTCAAAGATTTACGATAGACCTATAAGTGAAAGCAGAACCGTACGTTTTGAGATACATCAACGAGAACAGTCTATAAGTAGGGTCAACGTCAACGGCCCTGGCAGCCACAAGATGTGGTTAAACAATGAATCTACTACTTCCTCTAAGCTAACCCTAGAGGAAGTCATGTGTATAAAGTGTCAGCGATTATTTTGAGCCTCGGCATATGAGTGGGGGTGGCCAGTCCTCTTCCTCGCCGTCTCATCTTTCCACCAACAAATGTATACGGTCAGCGTGCTTTTTATAGCATAGTTGGCTAGGGGGCGCAGGTGGAGCAGAAATCTCGGCACAAATATCTGCCCCTAAGGGAAATTTCAACCCCGGCCTCTCGGTTGACAGTGCAGCACGTTAACCACTACACTATCGCACACAAGTACCAGCTCTTGATGTGGACAAGTGACAGCTCCCGAATTAATTTTAAGGCATTTTTATTGCTAATAACTCATGAAATATGTTAAACACGGCAATCAAAAATTTCACCAGACCATTAGCTCTTTGAGAGGGGGTCTAAACAGTTTGTAGAATTTGATTGAATTGATATCACACACACACACGCACACGCACACACACACACACACACACACACAAAGAGAGAGAGAGAGAGAGAGAGAGAGAGAGAGAGAGAGAGAGAGAGAGAGAGAGAGAGAGAGAGAGAGAGAGAGAGAGAGAGAGAGAGAGAGAGAGAGAGAGAGAGAGAGAGAGAGAGAGAGAGAGAGAGAGAGAGAGAGAGAGAGAGAGAGAGAGAGAGAGAGAGAGAGAGAGAGAGAGAGAGCCATTTAGTAATCACAGTGAAGAGATCGATTGTTGCATCAATCATCATGATAGTGGATCTCCTCTAATAGATTTAATGCGATTAATTAAATAATTACCGGTTTATCTAAACCAATTTGCGTTCAAATACTTCCATTCATTTTCAATTGCCCACTCAAACTGCCTCCGGTTTCTCCCTCATTTCCACCAGACCATGATTTTTGGGATGATTATTCCAGCCATATTAGAGACCATTGAGAATCTATGTCTGCTACCGCCAGATGCCGCCAGTTTTTCTACATCCCGTCGCGAAAACGCCGAAGATGATTAACCAATGACGCATTCCACACATTAACAATTCATGTTTAAGAGTAACGAATGGTTGCATCGGTCACTAAACGTGTCCGGAATGCGTGCTGTTAGACACTTCCGTTGTACCGTTTAGAAAAGAGCTTCCCTTGCACACCTTCTTTACGGCCTACATTTGCTTTTATAAGTACAGAGAAGACAAACACATACAATTCTTGGTGCAAGTAATTCGTTGATTTGTGCATGCAATACGAAAAGGAAGTTGATTAATGATTATACATTTACGATAGAGATTTATGAGTCAGTTTCTACGCCACTGCTCGTAGTCTAGCAGTGAGAGTCCCATGTCTCGATAGAGGAGGAGGGAGACGCTAATCATCTTTGTTGTTACAGGACGTCATTTTGATATTGTAATGTATTGTATCTAAAAATTTATAAAGCGCCTCTCGCAGAATAACTATTCAGAGGCGCTCTCAGCACAGAAGCCCCGGGGAAACAGAAATGCCTTTAGGGAACGCGAGACTGGTGAGGAAAAGCCAGTCATTAGTTTGGCACTGAGCAGAGGGGAAGGTCATTCCGGATCGTGGGACCCACTGCAGCAAACGCCCGGTGCTGGGCCAAGGCAGTTTTAGCCCTGGGAACAAAAAGATCAAGCCGATTTACACAGCGCAATGAGCGAGAAGAAGATGCAGATAGCGGTTTTCGTAGATAGTTCGCGAGATATTTCGGAGCAGTAGGCTGCTGAGATTTAGAGACAAGGAAGAGGATCTTATATCGGATGCGCGCAGCAATAGGGAGCCAATGAAGGACAAAGTAAGGGAGTAGCTGAAGTGAAACTAGTCTTTAAACAACAAATAGCAGACGAGCAGTTTCCTTCACACCTTTAAAAGTCTTATATTCGCCCTATAAGTATAAGGAAAGCAAGTGCAGCATTTAACTCTAAACTTATTATTAGATGAGGCTGCCGTTAATTGCCCTGGCAGCCACAAGATGTCGTCAAATTAAACATTGGCCACTACTGGAAGAGCCGACGTATATCCTGCATCATATACATGGGCGGCGATCCCGGGAGGGTCGCGGGGGACAAGACCCCCACCTTTAAGAGTGGGGGGACACGCCATACATCGGACCCCCAAATTTTGAGGAAACACCAAAAAAGTCATAAAATTTTGTTTTCGCGCGAAAAAAATTTTTGACCTATTTTTTGACCAGATCAGTTCAAAACTCTTTTTTCACCAGATCAGTTCCAAAATGTCCCCCCACCTGTCAAACAAGATCGCCGCCACTGATCATATATATATATATATATATATATATATATATATATATATATATATATATATATATATATATATATATATATATATATACACACATTATAATATGCCAAAATAACTTCCGTCGACGTCAACGGCATTTGTTGCAAGAAGATGTCGTTAAATTCTGGAGCACTTAGACACCTGTTTAAAGCCTTTCATTGGTCTTATAAAAGAGAAATAGTACACTTATATCGATTATTCTGTGAGGTAATCGTCGTTCAAAAAAGGTCGACGTCAAACGGCCCTGGCAGTAATAAGTTGTTAATTAAACAATGCAATCTATTAGAGTATCCAAGCTAATCCGAGAGGTAGTCATGCATACTGGAGTATTAGAGACTTAATTTTCTTAGCCTCGGCATATAAAGGCGGGTGTCCGGTCCTCTCCCTTCCCGTCTCATCTTCTAACCCACAGTCAGTATACGTAGGCATCTCTGGGTTGGCTAGGGGCCCAGGTGTAGCCAAAATCTCGAACCACATTTCTGCCCTGGCGGGGATTTAAACCTCCGACCTCTCGGTTGACAGTCCATTACGCTAACCACTACACCATCGCACAGGACCTCTCAAATCGTTAAGCGTGCATACAACGTAAACGTATGCAATAAAGTAATAATTTACCATGTGATGTTGTGTGTATAATCATCCAAATACAATACCAGTAGTAGGTAATTGTATTGTTAATTAACGTTCGTCGAAATTAACCCCTTTCGTTTGATGCCCCGCTCTTCAGCTCCATCTTCGGTTTCCTACCAAAGCCAAAAGTTTCTGATTCACAAAGAAGTCGTCTGTTCGTCAAAGGGAAATTCAAACGACACCCTCTGGTGTCACCTCCTAATAGACGCCGGACTTTTTCTGGCGGCGCTTTCTATTTCCAACAGCTGCTTTGCATATTGTTTATTGCTATATCAACGAGTTTCGGTTTGTTTATATGTGTGTGTGCGTGTGTAGGTGTGTGTGTGTGTGTGTGTTTGTGTGTGTTTTTGTGTGCGTGTGTGTGTGTGTGTCTGTGTGTAAGAGAGTGTGCATATATATATATATATATATATATATATATATATATATATATATATATATATATATATATATATATATATATATATATATACGTTTACATTGCACTGTAATTGTCAAATAAATCATGGGTGTTATATATAACTATACGTATGCATATGTGTGTATGTATACGTGCATGTAATGATAGTCTGAGAAGTTCCTCAGCCTTACACAAGAGCTCTGTCAGGGTAGAGCAGCTTTCACACAAGGGCTATAATTATCAAATCAAGTTTTCAAGCCAAAGTTCCTGTACATATATACTTGCATATGATTATACATGCATGTGTGCGCCTCCTATCGAGAGACTGAGGTGTTTTGCTCTAAATTGAAAACTTACCTCTTCCAGTCTACTTTTGGCTCTTAATGGTTGCCCGACTTCAACGTGCTCTTCGTTGAAAGGTATTTATCAATTACAGTTGTATTGTATTCTATCTTTGACTAGAAACTGGAAACCACTTCTTCCAGTCTGATTACAGTTTGCCTGGTTTTATTGAGAACTTCTAGACTTTATAAAGCAGGGTTTTATAAAAAAAAACATGTTTGTTTATAAAAGTGCAGCTACTATGACTCTATGAGTAAGAGTATCTTGTCTCATAGTACGTAAGTCACTTGCTTCATTACTAGTAGTAGTACGTGGCTGAACTTGCCAGACCTATACCTTAGTACTACACACCCTGCAGCTGAGTCACGTGACCTTGGCCTATGAATCACGGCGACCAATAGGAACTCTCGACCTTCGACATCCAATCCGTCCGCAGCAGGCGAGATGTGCGTAATATGATCCAGGCAGCAGAGAGATGGTGCATTCCAGAGGGGCTGCGGAGGTAGACCGATGAATAAGCAACGGGGAGGGAGGGAGAGAGGGATATAGAGACAGACATACAGACAGGCAGAGACGGAAACAGAGAGACAGAGACAGAGAGACCGACAGGAAAGTCGAAAGGCAGGCAGTTAGGCATGATGATAGCGCGAACGACACACAGCGAAAGACAGGTAGACAGAGAGTGGCAGAGAGAGAGAGAAAAAAAAGAGAGAGACAGAGAGACAGAGAGACAGAGACAGAGAGAGACAGAGAGAGAGAGAGACAGAGACATACAGAGAGAGACAGAGACAGAGACAGAGAGAGACAGAGACAGAGACAGAGAGAGACAGAGACAGAGACAGACAGACAGACAGACAGAGGCAAAACAGGTAGGATGAATAAATGGCAAGGAGGAGGGCATGCAGTGTGACGGCAAAGAGAGACAGACAGACAGGCAGACACAGAGAGAGGCAGGGCGTATAAATCTCAGGCAGGGAGGCACAGGAGATGAAAGGAAGGGAAGGAGAGTGAAAGGCAAGAAGCAAGACCGAGGAGGGAGGGACTAGAAGGTAATGAGGCAGGCACACAGGTCAGAAGATGAGGAAAGAGCGATTTGATGGGGAAGGCGGGGGAAGAAAACCAGAAAAGGGAGGCGGGGGAGGGAGTTGCTAGAGGGAGGGAAGCTGGGGAAGAGGGGGTGAGGAGGGAGAGACAGAGATGAAAGAGGAGACGAAATGACGGATGTGGAAACTGGAAGCCTAGAGGGAAGAGGGAGAAAATGTTCTCTAATCTAATCTAATATAATCTAGAAAGAAGACAAAAGACAGAAGCAGCAGGAAGCTAAGGACAGGAGGAATAAAAGGAGGAGGTTGAGGAGGAACCTAATAAGAGGAGGAGGAGGAAGAAGAAGAGGAGGAGGAGGAGGAAGAGGAGGAGGAAAGAACAGACGGAGTAAAAGATGGAATATGAGATGAAATGGAAAAGAGTGTAGAGAGAGAGAAGGCGAGCGAAGGAGAGTAGAATGTGTAGAAAGGAGCAGAGGAAAAGGAGGAATCAGAGGAGAAGGTAGACGAGGAGGAAGAGGAGGGGTAGATGAGGAGAAATAGGAGATGGAGGAGGAAAAGGAGAATTTTAGAGGAGAATAAAGATAAGAAGGCGTAAGAGGAGGAGGAAGCGGGATGGACGAGGAGGTGGAGGAGGAAAACGAGGAGGAGGCGGAGGAAGAGGACAATGAGCAGGAGGAATAGAAGGAGGAATAGAGAGGAATGAAATAGAGGAGAGAGGGGAGGCATGAGATAATGCGGAAGAGGAATCAGTAGAAGAATAAGCAGGAGGACTAGGCGAAGGAGAAAGGATGGTGGGGAGAGAGGAAGCAAGGAGGAAGGACGGAGAGAAGAGAGCGGAAGGTGGAAGAGGGTGACTCAGGTCACTTAGGCGGAAGTGAGTAACCGCCTTGGATTTCACGAGCCTCTTATCTTCTCGGCTCCAATCGACACCTTTTACATATCAAAACAACGGAAGCTTATCAGAAGCTGCCACTTATTCTGATTATGCTCAAGGCAAAGAACATTCACGTCTCTAACGTTTCAGCGGTTTTCACGTTTATCACAAAAAATCATGTTTTAAGGGTACTCGATAGTGTAGTGGTTAGCGTGCTGGACCGTCGCGAGAGGTCGAGGGTTCAAATCCCAGCCAGGGCAGAAATTTGGTTTGAGATTTCTGCTCCACCTGCGCCCCCTAGTCAACTCAGCTTTAACGAGTATACTGACTGTACACTGTCGGTGGGAAGATGAGAGGGCGAGGGAGAGGACTGGCCACCCGCTCTCATATGTATGGCCGTAGTGGTAAAATTAGAGGTAAGTACACGCTACCGGTTAGTTTTTTTAAAACAAATTAGAGGTGAGTATACGCTACAGTGTTTTGTGAGTATACACTACGGTATTTTAATTTAAATAAATATAAATATTTTGTGAGGTGAGTATACGGTCTCTAGAGATGAGTACACGCTGGATACCCGCGTATACCCTCGACTACAGCCCTGCTTATATGCTGAGGATAAGAAACTGAAGTGGTTAACACTTCATACCCATGGCTGACTCATGGCTAGCTTAAGAGACTGCTCTTCTTCTTATTCTTCGTGTTTTTAATGGGTTTTTCAGTGACTAAGCGTTTCTTACATCTAACCTTTTTAAAAATTCTCCCTCGACATGAATTTATGGGAGAAGCCGAGTGCAGGTTCTACAGTCTACATCGGCGGCATCGCTCACAGTTAGTCAGAGATACTTTTGCTTTCGTTGAAATTGCCGACAGTTAGACTGGAGATCTTTGCCAGCTGAGGCTCCGAAAAACACATGGGATGACCGGGCAATGGAAAAATGCAAAGTATCGCACTTACGTTTTTCATTACCAAGATAACGAAAACGATCAGGTGTATCCCGCTCTACCTGTAAATCTTACTCTTACTCTTACTCTTACTCTTACTCTGTCTGTCTGTCTGTCTGTCTGTCTGTCTGTCTGTCTGTCTGTCTGTCTGTCTGTCTGTCCGTCCGTCCGTCTGTCTGTCTGTCTGTCTGTCTCTCTGATTCTTAATCTTTTCCTCTTTTCGAGTGTCTGTCTTGGTGCCAACCTTTCTTCCATCAATCGCGTGGTAAGCTAACATTATGCCGTTTTCTTAGTGCATAAGGCTTCAAACGAGTTTGGCTTCAAGCAAAACCGTCTTCTGAAACTACAACCTCACAACGTTGATGATATCCGCAAACGTGAAGGAAGCAGGATAATTTATCGCTGAATGAGGATAATTAAAAGAGGTGTCGAAAACATAAGAAAACGATTATGGTTAGTTGCTGTTTAACGACAATGTGTCTTAACAAAAATGATTAGCGTCGTCGTCCTCCTTTTTCCAGGCTTCGGACTGGCACTACCACAGGTGGGTAGTGGCTGAGGAGTTATATAATTTTAAAATTATTTATATCATAAACTTATAATGCATAGATTAAAAGACTGGCCACTCCAAACATTTTTCTCTGGACATTTCTTGAAATGCTTGAGGGACCATTCGCACCTTGAGTAAGAAACAAATTCTGAGCAGAAAATAAATAATTTGTTGGTTGGATAATAGTAATAGTTTTTCGGTCAACTCGATGGATGGAACCATGGAGAGTTCAACGACATCATATGGTAACAAACGCCGTTGACAGAAATTAGTTTGAACAGTTCCCTCAGTTTCTGTGGCATAATAATAAATCGTTCATAGAATTCACGAGTTTGAGCGCGAGCGGTATTATTTATAGTTCAATGAAGACACCTAAAAGGGGTGTTTAAAACGTCAGAAAACAATTTAGTCATATTACAGGCTTACAATATCAGGTTTTCGGTTTCTGTTTAATGACGTTGTGTCATAACAAAGATGATTACCGTTTCCCTCCTCCTTTCCCCACGCTTGGGACTAGCACTACCAGAGTACGGGCATTGGCAGAGTTTTTTTAAACAGCGATTGCATATGCCATCTTGTTGGTTATGGAAGACCGCAGACGTCGATGGGAAAATGTTTCTTTTACACTTGCTTTATAGAGCGGATAATAGCGATTAATCAGATGGTGTTTAAGGAGCTAGGTCATAAAAGAGATGATTAGCGTCTTGACTATGCTCACGGAAAAGACTGACCGACTCAGAGCCTCCACATCAGATGCTCCTCCACCGACGTTTACCACAACGTCTTCTGCTTTTGACGATTTCCGACCCATATTGGACTCGGACCTTCGTACAGTTCTTTCATCAGTTAATTTAAATTCTTGTGAATTAGATCCTCTTCCCCCTTTCATTCTTAGTGACATTTTAGATGATTTTGCTCCATTTCTGCTTTATCTCTTTAATAGGTCCCTCTCTGAAGGTTGTGTCCCCGCCTCGCAAAAGCGGGCCATTGTTTTCCCCTCACTCAAGAAGCCCAATCTTGACACAAACCTCTGCCAAAACTACCGTCCAATCTCTAATCTATCATTTCTATCTAAAACCCTTGAACGCCTTGTCTCTCTTCAACTTCTTCCCTATCTGGAACAATCTGGGCTTCTACCTCCCTTTCAGTCAGGTTTTAGGGCTCACCACTCCACTGAAACTGCCCTCCTTTCCTTGCTTTCTGAAATTTATTCAGCTGTTGATAGGTCCGAACTCACCCTTCTGGCACTATATGATGTCTCTGCAGCCTTTGACATGGTGGACCACACCATTCTTCTACAGCGTCTTGAGACCTCTTGTGGTCTGAAGGGCCCCCCTCTCCAGTGGTTCCGGTCATACCTGTCTGATCGCACTCAGATGGTTATCTCTGGTGAATCTAGAACTCTGTGGGTCCCTATTAAACTCGGTGTTCCGCAGGGCTCTGTTCTGGGCCCTCTCCTCTTTATTTTGTACACGGCTGGTATCCCCTCTCTCTTCCCCATCCATGGGGCTTCAGGCCATCTCTTTGCTGACGATGTCCAGGCTTATGTCCATGGGCCTCCTTCCTCTCAACTTCTTCTTGTTCAGCGCATCGAAGCTCTTTCTCGTGATCTTCATACCTGGATGTCTTGCAATCGCCTCTCCCTCAATTCGTCAAAAACCCAGTTTATCTGGTTTGGCACTCCTCAGCAACTTAAAAAACTCGACTTTGCTGTGCTGTCTCAAAGGTTTCCGCTTTTCACTTTCTCGTCTAGCGTTCGTGATCTAGGAGTGACCCTTGACAATTCTCTCACCTTTACTGAACACATTTCCAAACTCACTCGCACTTCCTATTTTCACCTAAGGCGCCTTAGAGCTATCCGTCGCTCTCTGTCATCTCCAATTTTCACTTCAATTGTCCATGCATTTGTCTGCTCTAGACTTGACTACTGCAATTCCCTCCTCATTGGTCTTCCCAAAGTCCGTCTTGCTCCTCTTCAGTCCGTTCTCAATGCTGCTGCTAGATTAATTGCCCGTCTTCCTCGATTCTCTCATATCACCACCTTTATGGCAGAAGAACTCCACTGGCTCCCGCTTTCTGCCCGCATCCAATTTAAGGTCCTCATCCTTGTCTCTAAGGCTCAGCTTGGTTTCGCTCCAAAATATTTATGTGACTTATTTCATCGCCCTCACTCTGCGGCTTCTCTTCGTCCTCTTCGTTCATCTGACCGTTTGGACCTCCTCGTTCCCCGTGTCAGAACTTCACTGGCTCAATCTAGGTCGTTTGCTTCCATTGGCCCTGCTCTTTGGAATGGGCTTCCTCCGTTTGTTCGTTCTTCTATTCTCTCAGGTAGCGTCTCTTCCTCTTTTACCTTTCTTAAAACTTGCTTTTTCTCTCGGGGTCTATCGCACTGGGAGCGCTTCTGAATGGCCCTCCCGCTAGAAGCGCTTTATAAATATCCGAATACAATACAATACAATAGCGTCGCCCTCCTTCTTTATACAGGCTTCGGACCGGCACCACCGTACGTAGTACAACAATGTTTAAGTTATAAACCTAAATAATCCTGTACTATAATTAAACTGAAATAGACATTAATAGTTTCCATTGTTTAATGACATCTTATGGCCGGCAAAGGCATTGACGTCGACCTTGACACATGTACGACTTCAGAAGTTGCCCCAGTATCAATGAAACGAAATTCAGGAACATATAGCGTAGGATATTCGCCATTTAAAGGTGTCTAAACTGAGTCTGTCATATTTGAGATATAGATTCAGAATAAGATTTTTTAATAGATGTTCGAACACTCAATGAATCAGAGTAAACCGCAAACTAACAATTATTATAACAGTTTAAGATCCACAAAACAGTTTCCATAATTGCCGTCAACTCTGTTGCATAAATACAGGAGTTTTACATTATCTAAATTTTTCTCTAAATTTAAACTTGGTACTGTAAAGGCAGAAGAACAAAGTCTTCTACCTTTGACGCATCAGTACAGACGAGTACGTATGTATATAACGTAGAAATGAATTCTAAAGCAGACTGTTTTTAAAACTCCGGATAATCAGTTTTATTATTTTTCAACTTCTTCAGAGTTAAGCTAATCTCTATTTGTTTGTTATACCAAGAAGGGGAAGAATACAATGCAATACAATACAACTCTAATTTGATAATGCCCTCCTTACTCGCCCTCCTTCAGAAGTGCACGTTGAAGTCGGGAAATCATTAAAAGAATGGAAGAAAGGGCCAAGAAACGATGTCTTATGTGAAAAAATGTTTCAGAAGTACTAGTACAAATGGCTGCCTACTCTCAGATGTCCTAAAATGTTTGTTCATTGCTGTTTTGTTTATTGTCCAAAATTTGGTCAATCGGGTATACTTGGCCAATAATGCATCCTAAATTCCTGCCGAAGAAAGCTTATTTATAGTTTCGTAAGAAAACGTAAAAGAGGTGTTTAAAACATCAGGAATCGATTAATTTATATTAATCGCTTTTACTATCAGGATAGCAGTTTTAACGACGCTGTGTCATAACAAAGATGATGATCGTCGCCATCCTCCTTTCTCCACGCTTGGGACTGGCACCGTCAGAGTACGTGCATTGGCAGTCTTTATAAACAGCAATGACATCTTGTGGCTTATGGAAGACCGCTAACGTCGATGGGAAAACGGATTTCTGTACACTTGCCTATGATGCAGCGGATAATAGCCATTGATCAGATGGTGTTTAACGATGATAGGTCCTCCTTCTTCATCTATACTTCAGACTGGCACCACTGTACGTAGTATCGACGGTGTCGGAGTTACAAACCTAGATAACCCTGTACTAGAAAAGCGAAATAGACAATAGTCTGCATTTGCTTAACGACATCTTGTGGGCCAAGTTGTGACCGCCAAGGCATCACCTCATTTACTGGGTTAGAGACCAGTCAGTATTAAAGTCCTTTGAGTCAGTACTAATTGTAGTATATTCAGATACATATAGCGCCGGTTTTCAACGATTTAAAGGTGTCTAAAAAGAGCATTATAGATAACTCTAGTTGATCTCGCTATTGACTTTCACGCGAAGTTCATGATAATATTATCATGTCATAGCAAAGATTATTATCGGCGCCCTACTCCTTACGCTTGAGACTGGCTCTACCGGAGTACGGGCATTGGTGGAGTTTTTTTTAAACAGCGCATTGAGTACGAGCCTCTGAATCGTTGAGTGGCGCTTTACTAAATATTCTATTACAATGGCAATGATAATTACAATTAATTACAATTATTTGTAAATGCCTACAATGTTTTGCTTTAACGACATCTGTTGGAAAATTCCAACAAACAGAATGAACGAAATATGGAAAGATGACATGAAAAATGCATAAAACCTCAAAAGATAACGCCAATCAGGTAGATAGGTAATTAATGTTTAACTGCGCTGTAAAAAAACAGTGATCAACGTCTCCTTCCTCATTTATCCAGGCTTGGGAATGGCACCACCCGATCATAATGCAGCTTCGGACACAGTAGCATTTCCCAGTGTTTAGCGACATCTACTGGCCACTAGCGTTTGTCTTTCCATTGACGTTTTAGTTCTGTACTAATTTGCCCAGCGAGGAACGCCTTTTATATCCAAGAGAAGCAAATTATAAGAGGTGTCTAAAATTTAGAAAACGCTTCGTGTTTGTAGTTTTATGTATTGGCTTATAAAAACAGAGATAATTTTATGCTAGACGACGCTGTGCTATGACAAAGATGATTAGCATCACCCTCCTCTTTCATCCATTGTTGGGACTGGCAGCACCCAGATTGCAAGGCAGTGGCCGAGTTTTCTTTAAGGGTCTTGTGGAAAGAATATACTTATCTACAAGTACCAGATACCATCACAGTCGCAGTGGCGTAACCAAAACTACCAGCCAACTGTGTCCCAGCCGTTAAATGATCTGCTCCTAGCAGACATTAAAGTGTGTATCTTTGTATGTATGTGAGTGTGCACATGAGTTGTATGCCTGTCTATATATCTGTTTGTCTGTCTGTCCGTCTGCCTGCCTGCTGCCCGTCCTTCCATCCGTCCGTCTGTCTGGCTGTATGTCAGTTTGTCTGTCTGTCTATCTGTCTGTCTGTGTGTCGAACACCTACTCATCATAGCTCATCATCATCATCATCACTGCCATCGCCAGCCAAGATGACTTTCCTCAAATGTGCAAACGTGCTGCTGAGTCTGCATTTTTGACTGATGCATGGGGTTCTTTTTTAATCAGCGCTGCACTGGCT
Source organism: Allolobophora icterica (assembly GCA_963556255.1). Taxonomy (NCBI): domain Eukaryota; kingdom Metazoa; phylum Annelida; class Clitellata; order Crassiclitellata; family Lumbricidae; genus Allolobophora; species Allolobophora icterica. The sequence continues at coordinate 47,156,986 of OY744615.1, read as the reverse complement.
CCCACAGGAAACTGGACTACTCCGGGAATCCCGCACCCACCCACCCTCCACGCGACCCCTCTTCCAATCAACCCCGACTGCATAATTGAAAGTCCTGTCGAACGCTGAGCCCAGGATTATGTAATTCTAAACCACAGTAGATCTGGAATTCTCGATTTTTGCAAAATTAATGCCTGTATGCATCTATGTATGTATATATGAAAAATTATGTATATATTCATTATGTGCGTGTATGTATATATGTATGTATATACGTATGTAGGTATATGTGTATATGTGTGGGTATGCATTTGTGTATGTATATGAGTGTATATATGTATGCATGCTTGTATGTGTGCATGTATTCGTGTATGTATAATTATTGTTTGCGAGTATGTAGGCTATGCATTTATTCGTGTATGTATTTATATGTGTGTTGATGCATTGGCGTCTGTGATCTCCCACGGTTGCCAGAAGTTGGAAGGGTTTGACGTTCTGGATATCAACTGCATGAGGTTGTTGATTTCCGATAACATATTTTATTTATGTATCAAGTATGTTATCGAAAACACATGTTATCTCGGAGTAATTTACAGTTCTCAGTGATTTCTGAGCCTGTTATATGTAAGTCGGCCAGAGTGGGGGCTTTGTTCTCCCATTCCAGGTGGGGAGTGGAAGGGTTAGACGACCACGACCCTCTGTGTAAGAAGTGTTAACGACTTCATTTTCTCAGCCTCGACATGTGAGAGCGGGTGGCTAGTCCTTTCCCTCCCCGTCTCATCTTTCCACCGACAGTGTACGGCCAATGTACTCGTAATTGCTGAGTTGGATAGAGGCCGCAGAGGGAGCAAAAATCTGGAGCCAAATTTCTGCCCTCGCGGGAATTTTAAACCCCGATCTATCGGTTGAAAATCCAGCATACTAATCACTATGTACGAATTTATGTGTATAGGTAGGTAAGTATGTATATATTCCGATTATTTATACAGCAACTTATAGCTTTGCAAGGACAACATGGAACGGATATTTATTACTGGCATTTCATATTTATTTTCATTATTGTCTGTGGGAATAATAATGTTGACGGTAATGCACCCGGCCATCTGATCTTCTGGATTTTGACCTGATTACGGCTTCTGCATTAGGCACTCTAATGGCGATATAGAAGTTACTAATTACAATTAGTCATTGTAGAAACGCACACGGTTTGGAAAGAGATGTCTGGTTGGTTAGTCGCTAGCGACGTTGTGTTATAACAAAGATGATTAGCGTCGCCCTCCTCCATTATCCAGTCTTGGGACCGGCACTCCAAGAGTACAGGCATTGGCGGAGTTATTTGGATATAAAGGTTTCAACTGTCTGTGTTAAGTGGGTCCAAACCATTCTGTGTGTGTGTGTGTGTGTGTGTGTGTGTGTGTGTGTGTGTGTGTGTGTGTGTGTGTGTGTGTGTGTGTGTGTGTGTGTGTGTGTGTGCCTGCCATGAATATTATTCTAAAATACGTGTCACTTCGTCAATTTATGTACCCCAGAGGGGTAAATAGACCATCTCATGACTCTCCTCATTGAAAGAATTTCAAAATCAAATGAGGCTTTTGTTTGCTTTGACAACTGCCCCTTTATGACAGGCTGTTGTTATCTTTTACCCCTCGCCGTCTACCTTCTCAAGGTCATGCCTGTGTGGTGGGGTAGCGTTCTCGTTGAACCCCAGGGAGGGCTACGGCCCGCCACCCGTCATAGTCACCAACACTGGAATTCCATATAAGGTCTTAACGTGTAACCCCGCGTTGAATAACCCCAATGCTACACAGCTCAACATCCCATCTTTTGAAGCTGAATTAAGTTCTAGACTCGTATAACCAACGGTATCAGCATAAATTAAGTGACCCAAGAAGAAGGCATTTGCCCAATGATAATCCATTGATATTATACAGAAGATATCATCCTATTTACCAAGGAATTGACAGTTGAATGCCAGCTACACAAACAAATCTCTACAGAGCCCAATAGATTCCAGGACCAGATGTAGTTTTGTTGGGTCTGTTCCATCATTCGCTCCGAGCGTGCTCCGAGCATGCTCGAAAGGAAACCCAATCACAAACTGGTGCAGAGGCGAGAAGAGCGGGTAGATTGCTATTGGCTACTTTGTTCGCGTTTGAACAGGTTCGATTTAATACCAAGTCTCTGTCTCAAAATGTCATTGTGGTCAAACTGTGCTTCATGTAGCCATGAAGTCATGGAGGGCGGTTCTTCCACACCTTTTTATGTCTCACTGTCGCCTTATAAGAATAAAAGTTCAAAAAGAGAAATCATAAATTATATTTATTTATATAAATTGAGTATAGGTAATATATGATTATGCATGCACTCTTATACACCTGTAAAACGTTGTCCACCGGTGCTATATATTGAGCGACTTATTTAATTCTTCATTAAATGTCCTTTGTCTGCTGAACCACGTCCGAACCCGCAAGCTAAGATACTTTGGACACATCATGCGGCAGCCGAAGGGCAACATCGAAGGCAGCCTGATGACAGGCCTTGTAGAAGGGATTCGCAACCGCGGCAGATTGACAACATTATAAAATGGATTGGACTATGTGGAACCAGACTAATGGCTGCAGTACGAGATAGGAAATGCTGGACAATGTTGACCCATTCATGTAGCCTACCATCGCAAAGCGACGACGGCGACATGACATGACAATGTTGATATCCTGTATTAAGCCATAGAAACTATTCACAAAATTCATACACCTCTTTTAAGTTTGATATTCGCCCTATATATATATATATATATATATATATATATCAGCCGACCGACAGTGTTTCACATTCGAACTATATAGGCCTACCCGGTCAAGGACGATAAGAACTATATTCCGACATTACTATATAATGGTATCTTCTGAGTCCCAATTGCTAACTTTCGTTAAGTACTTTTATTTTCTTTTCTTTTCCAACTCATTCATTTGTTCTTGGTTGCGGAGTATCGACCAATATTTGCTCAATAAACGAATACCAATAATTATATTAGTAACCTTTATTTACTGTGATATGTATTATGCCATAAACGAACGGTGAGAACTGTTCAAAACAATTTCTGTCGATGTCAACGGCCTATTTTGCCATAAGATGTCGTTTGAGCAGTTTCTTAAGGACCTTTTTTAAGTCTTACATTCGCCTTATAAATAACAGTAGAAGCGCAAAACTTAAATAGGTCAACAAGCACAACTTTGAGGAAATGTGCTATCGACGACAACGGCCCAGGCGGCCATAAGATGTCGTTAAATAATGGAAAATACGTCCTGTAATTATTTCACGGTGAAATGTTGCTAACTTTCGTTAGCAACATTTCGAGGCTTATAAGATGAAAAACTGTAAAACGAACTTTTCCTTGTCGACGTCAACGGCAAGTTTGAAGGTAAAAGATGTAGTTAAACTGTTGGATACAATTCAGCTAGTTTAAGCTAGCCTGAGATCCAAGCATGGGTATGATGAAGTACTATAGCGACTTCATTATTCTTGGCCTCGGCATATGAGGACTTATGTAGCGCAGCCGTTATTACAAGGTAAGAATGGCTGATCGCTTTTAAGGTTTCTCAATGAGCAGAAGAGCGACTAATTGCAATTAGCGACCCAAGTAAAAGAGAAGAATATTTTTTATTAGTAGTAGTTACCCTTTGATGTTCAGTTCCATTCAGAAACTCATGACACGGTCACGGCTTCACGCGGAATAATGCCGTGTTTCCTCATGAATCAGTCCAACACGGTTACACACATTTACAGTTACACAAAGTTACACGAAGTCACACAGTTACACAAAGTTACACACAGTTACATGGAGTTACACAACGTTACACAGTTACACAAAGTTACACACCCACGTTTGGCTTAATAATGTTAAACAGAAATGGGTAAGTCCATTGAAACTTACCCTTTTTCGTCTGAAAAAGAACAGGCTTTCTTTTGTCACGTAGAACAACTATCGCCTTAAAATCCCGTCGCAGTTACTAGCCTTCTTCTTAGTCTTAGTAGTCGTAGACAGCAACAGCGCAAAGACACGCTGCCTAGACAAGCACCCGATGATCTGCAAGACCCAACAGCACAAAGTCAGCCTCAGCCGCCAAGCATGCAACCGGCCAGAGCCTAATCCGATTCGCAGATAGAGAGAGAGAGAGAGAGCCGCCTGCACAACGAACCACTCATCAAACTCTAAACAAGAGATTATACTGAGAGGCCTGTGTTTCCACTGCCTGCCTGACTGCGTCCTATCGCTTTGGGGGCAAGGTCCAGCAGCCGCCATAGACATCTTACTTCTGCTACGGTGGAGGGAGCGGTGCAGAAGGGGTGAAAGAGAGACCAACTCGGCCTCCCTTCGGGGTGATAATAGGGTGTTCAGAGCTTGGGTTGCACGCGGGGACGTGGGGGTGGGGGGGGGGTAATGGCAAGACTTAAATTGCCCAATAATCGAGATTGCTTGGACGCCCATAATTGTAAGAAACTGCTTAAACAAACGAAGTGATTGTAGTCATGCACAACTGTCACGATCTGTATTTGAGCGAACTGGGTTCATGTGTTGTATACCGAGAGCTCTAAAGAATTCCCTTTCAACAGGGTTTAGCTTAAACGGGCCAATCCTAGCGCTAAGTTTACTACAGTCTGATATTTATGAAACGCCTCTTCCAGAAAAAACATCGTTAAACTGCAAGTATTTCACGCTGCACGATCGCGAAATATTATCAGAAAGTAGATTGCAATAAAAACCAACCGCGTCCTTAATTTTTATTCTTGCAATAAATTGTAATTACTGTAACACTGATTAGTAACTTCTATAGCGCCGATTCTTGCAATTGTAATCGTAATTGTAAACTCCGAATTTCTAAAGCGTCACTCGAAAGCCAAGCGCAGGGAACCAGCTTATTCAAGATCGATGCGTCAAATCAGAGGGGTTTCCAGAGGGTAGTTAAGAAGAGGCCTGAGTCGGTTTCCAGAGACCTGGCCTATAGGCCTACCTTATCAATACGAAATGCTCGTAAAAATTCGCAAAGCCATCGTGTCATGTTACTAGTTAAACTTTAATTGAGAAAGAGTCAGTTATTGCGCAATTATGTCAGTCAGTCACGTGAATTTTAAATAGTTTCTTACGTCGAAACCCTTGACAAGAGACCAGGGACGTCATTTCAGCTTTTTTCAGGGGGGGGGCAATGACGTCAAAAAAGAGGTTAAAAAAATTTTTTCACGCTCTGCGCGAAGAAATTTTACAGCTTTTGGGTGTTTCTTCAAAATTTCCAGGGGGAAAACTGCATAATGTGCCCCTCCCCTTTGTCAAAGACGTGTGGTCTTGTGAAAAAACCTATGCAGACTCTAGTTTTGTTAATAGTAGGCCCTATATAATAATTCCATAAATTTGAGTATAATTTTTTTTACCCCTTTCTTCCTCCTTTTCTTGTTCCAGCTTTTTAAAAAAAAAAATTCAAAAATCAGGGGGGCAAATGCTCCCCCTTGCCCCCCCAAATGACGTCCCTGCAAGAGACCAGTTTTCTTTCTCTGAAAATGCGCTAAAATTCACCTACGGCAATGTAGAATTCCAAAATTTTACCGAAGGAGGACCCCGGACCCGCGGCTTCGAGGTAGGGGAAGGAAGGGGAGGCAAGAGGACAAGGGAGGGGATATGGACACACACACACACACACACACACACACACACACACACACACACACACACACACACACACACCGCCCACACACACGATCTGATCTCGGTCATGTAGATTGTAGACAAAGATATGTAAACATACTGTGGTCTACTGCGGCATCGTTGCGAGCTGAAAAGTTATACAAAATTAGCTTTAAAATTAACTAAAATGTCATTTAAGTGATAATAGACAATACAGCGCATATGTTCTGCTTATACAGGCAATTGTTTATTGGCTAAATAATAATTATTCGTCTAATTTCATCATAGAAACCGCATGCGATTGTTATGTAGGCCTGAACACGACGTTAAACGTCTTCGCCGATAGAGGCGCCACACTCCGTTCGCCGTAATTAGTCACATAAGAACCAAAACACAAATTATAACAATTTAATCAAACTTTAACTATTAAAGATATGGGATAATAAATTGCAATATTTGTAGTGCGTTTTAGTTTCATAATTGCTTTTCTGCAAACGCGAAATTGTAAAATTTATGGCTACAGAAAAATAAGCCTCCTTAAACATCTTTTATTTTGACGTGAAATAAAATATATAAGTCAATTTCGAGACAGGAGCTCTAGCGCTTCTCGGTCTATTGACTAAGATAAAGTGTTCACTATGTACATGTGAAAATCATGTACCTGGCCCTGAGGGGGGCTAAAATTGGGGGGTCCCGCCAGGACCATCCAGTCCATCCTGGCTGTACATGGTGACACTTTCTTCTGGTCGATAGCCAGAGGCAATAAACAAAACAAAAAGAAAAAGAAATAAGAAACAGAACTGCTCACATGTCATCAAACTTACTATAATAAAGGTCAGTAATGAGCTGAGATCATTTAATAAATATATCATTGAAATGTTAGCATTATATATATGCAGCTTTTGGGTGCGTCTAAAATTAGACGCTTACTTATGGACAAACACCCTCTCATCAACTTTATGTCTACCTGTGTATCTATCTGTGTGTCTGCTTCTGTATCTGTATCTGCGTCTGTCTGTGTGTATGTCTCTGTGTCTCTGTGTCTGCATATATTATGTCTGTCTATGTGTCTTTCTCTGTTTCTGCGTGTGTGTCTCTATGTCTGTCTGTTTGTCTGCCTATATGTCTGTCTTTGTGTCTGCCTATGTGTATGTCTCTATATCTGCCTGTGTGTTTGTCTCTGTAACTGCCTGTGTGTCTGTCTCTATGCCTGCCTATGTGTCTGTCTCTGTACCTGTCTGTCTGTGTGTCTGTCTCTGTATCTGCCTGTATGTCTGCCTCTGTGTCTACCTATGTGTCTGTTTCTATGTCTGTCTGTGTCTGCCTCTTTATCTACATGTTTGTCTATCTCTGTATCTGTCTGCGTGTTTGTCTCACCAAAACCAAACCACATTCAAATCGATATCCAGAAGATAGTCCTCTGAAACTGGCTTGTAGGGAAGTGAGGCTTTTACAAGGTTCCTAATAAACAAATTCCTGACGCACAATCGTGAACGTTTAGCCCGGAAGGTTCAGAATGCGTAGACCCATACCTTGCCTTTAATTATGCACTAATCCATCCAGTGCTCCGCCTTCCAATTGATCTCGTTCTCAAAGAAGCCAATCTAAGCAGCTGCTCTGCCTCCTCTCTCCGGTCTATCGGGCAATCTGACTCGGATCTCCACTGGACAATGCATCGGTCTCTTGCAGCGCTCGTGAATAAGCTGGTGCTCTGCACTTAGCTAGTTAGCTCCATCATAATCGTAATATCGGAATTTTTACAGCACCAAAAATAGAGAAGCCACAGGAACCCGATAATTCACAGGCGCATTGGATAACATCTGGCGTAGAGTGCGAGAGGTACAGAGATCGAGTCCCATAGGCGGACATGCTTTGTAGGCTGCAATTTGCGCCGTGTATTGCAGGCTGTCTGTTCTGTTAGTAGTTAAGATTTATCGCATAACATGTACATGTACAGCGCAGTGCGTTTGCAGGCGCTTAATTAAAGAATAAATATTATTATTATTATTATTATTATTATTATTATTATTATTATTATTATTATTATTATTATTATTATTATTATTATTATTAAAACAAAATCGATAGATAAGACAGGGTCAAACGCCGTTCCTGGTCAAGATCCAAAGGGTCAGGCAGCTGAGGCAGGCAGACTTTAAAGTAGCGTTTTAGGAATTGGAGATATTTACGATCACGATGAGCCCGAAAATGGACAACTTCGTTTACGAAAAGACTTGAACAAATGAAATCTGGTACAGCTAAAAATCCGTGATAATTACAACGAAAGGCTTAATTATCTGTGTGGTCTCTTTCAGCAGCAGCTGTTCATTGTCGCATCCGCTTGGAGCTTTTGCTATGCCTAGCCTACATCTTCCAACCGCAATGACATTTACCACAAATCAAAGGTTCATTAAGTCTATTTACATACCAGAGGGTCAATTAGTAATTTGCTTGAGAGTCGTGACTGTTTGACATAAAGCGCCTGAGAATAGGATCATCCAAATTGGAAGATGATTATTCAATTAACGTGTGAAAACATGTCATGAAGAGTCAGATTTCAACAAAACCTTCCATCACCCAGAAATAGCTCTCCATTACACGATCGCTTAGTAAATACGTAATAATAATAATAATAATAATAATAATAATAATAATAATAATAATAATAATAATAATAATAATAATAATAATAATAATAATAATAATAATAATAATAATAATAATAATAAAGGCAGCCGTAGATTTATTCCTATAGGCGAAGCGCTCCAAAGACACCCTTTAAATTCATATACCAAAGGTATATATTCATCAACTGCGTTCAATCGTCGGATTGGTACGTTATGTCCCGATATTTCTGACTTCGCTTAAATGCAACATGAAATTTTCTCTAAAAGAGAACGAATAATAGGGCCTAATAATAATGAAAATGATGATGATGATGATGATGATGATGATGATGATGATAACAGTAACAATGATAATAACAATAACAACAACAGTAATAATAATAATAATAATAATAATAATAATAATAATAATAATAATAATAATAATAATAATAATAATAATAATAAAAATAATAATAATAATAATAATAATAATAATAATAATAATAATAATAATAATAATAATATTAAAGCAGGCGGGTGATTTATCCATATAAGTGTAGGCTAGCTGTACAAAGACACCCACTAAACTCACTTCAACCAAGCTATATATATTCATCAAACTGCGTTCAATCGTCGAATCACCGTCGACTGCAACGAAGTGTGTATACTGTAACACGATTTCTCTAAAAGAGATCGAATAATAATAATAATAATAATAATAATAATAATAATAATAATAATAATAATAATAATAATAATAATACAACGCTTCAATGCTGTTGCCTTCATAGGAACTTTCATGCGGCCAGAACTTGTCGAGTGATGTTTTGTTTGTTTGATAAACAAATGTACAAATAAAAAAAATAAAAAAATAATAATAATAATAATAATAATAATAATAATAGCCACTAGCCTTTGAGACCTTCGGCCCAATCAATGCTGCTGGACTAGCATTCGTCAAGGACCTTGGACGTCTTCTGAGCCAGGTCTCAGGAGACCCAAGAGAAGCTAGCTTCCTCTTCCAACGCTTAGCTGTGACAGTCCAGCGCTTCAACGCAGCCGCCTTCCGCAACACTTTTGCACTTCCAGGTCAGGATGAAGATGGTCACTCCAGAGATTAATTTTCACATATTTAGTATCTGACTCCTGAGGGATTATATGTACCTCGGGGAAAAAAAAATAATAATAATAATAATAATAATAATAATAATAATAATAATAATAATAATAGACAGCAATAATATTCCCGTAATTTCTGTAATAATAGTGTAACATTCGCCTAATTTCTGTGATCCTGAGAGATCATGTTCACCTTAACCAAAAATAGTAATAATGATAGCCATAACAGCAACAACATTTGAAATATCATGTTGGAAATAGTTTGCCATCATTCGCCAGGTGGCGCTGAACGGCCACTGACGTCATGACACTCGTGAAGCCTCCATATTAATCGCTATCGTTTGGCATTGGTGCCATCATCTTCAGCAACATCTGCAACAGCCGTGTCATCGTCATCCGTCGCATCTCCATCGCAAACGATGTTTCGGAAGCGAATTCTTGGTCGGAAAGGAAACAGCGGTTACGAAGACGTCCACAACTCGTGCGTTGTGCGTTTTCTGGACGATACGGAACCGCTAACCGTCACATTTCAGGTCAGTTTCCATCCCACTTTGATGTCGCCGCTCGCTCGCAAAATCAGCCGCCATGATTCCTGCTTTGATGACACCGCCTCCTCCACTGGCCAGTGTGTCACGTGAGGCATCTATTGCATCATTTACAAACAGATTAATTATTTAATTTGACGCTTTTCGATCAGAAAGCCCATTTTATGTAAACTGATATGAACAGTATTGATAATGTGTTGTCTTGGAAATATTAATATCGATCGGTGATGGTGGAATTGCTTCTTTTGCATCGTCAGCGTCTTTGTCTCAGCAGCAGGCGTCGAGTCACGTGTCCGACGCGCCGGACTGACCATCTGGAGGGGGACGGGGCTTTGGTGTGCCATCGGTTGATGCCTTCTGCATTAGACACAGGCGTCATAGGAGTTGATAATAACAGTTCTGCAGACTCTCAATCTGTTTATAGTTGACGATGGTTTTAATGTTAAGGTTATTATTTTTTTATCTTATTATTATTGTTGTTATATTATTGTTTTTGTTTTGTTTGTTATTGGTATTGTTTGTTATTGGCATTGTTTGTTATTGCTGTTGGTGTTATTATTATTATTTTTTAACCATCTGTGCACCTGCCTTTACTTACCCCTTAGCCCTTGCCCTTATTATTATTATTATTATTATTATTATTATTATTATTATTATTTTTTTATTTTTATTGTACGAGGTAGGAGAATCCCTCAGGCTCCTAGAAGCAATTCCGAAGAATTACTGTTGCTACGGGGGCTATTATTATTATTATTATTATTATTATTATTATTATTATTATTATTATTATTATTATTATTATTATTATTATTATTATTATTATTATTATCATCATTATCATTATCATTATCATTATCATTATCATTATCATTATCATTATCATTGCATTAGCATTAGCATTAGCATTAGCATTAGCATTATTATTATTAAAAATGTGGGGATACTGAACCTAGATAAACTACTGGAGTATCAAATAGGAAACTTTATGTACTCTTCTGCCAATAAATTGTTTCCACACGAATACTCGAGTCTATTTGCTAAGAACTCACAAGTACACCAGTATGCTACAAGGAGAGCCGGTAATTTAAGAGTTGCATTTGCAAGAACTAATATACGGAAGTTCTCTATAGCATGTGTAGGGCCAACCATATGGAACTTAATACCTAAGCATATAAAAGACAGTCCTAGCATTAATATTTTCAAGCGCCTGCTAAAAAACTGGTTGTTGGCTGACAAGAATGAACAGTGATATGAACTCTAAAGATGTCACAGATAGTACATAAGCTAGAACATAGATTACTATAGATTAAAGTATGCTAATGTTACTTAATATCTTTTACTTTTGCTTGATCGCCACCTGTCCTAATTGGGATTGCAGTGGAATTTACCTTACTACCCTTTACTGCCGCCATGTAATGTACTAATAGCAAAATGGGGGACCCTTCCTAGCGGGATCTTATCCCTTCTGGGTTCCCTTTTGCGTCCAAATGAATCCCTCTGTTAAATGAATCCCACCATTGGACCATAAGTCACTGTATATCTCCTATGTACAACTAAGAAAAGCCAAAAGCTTTAGTATGGGACATGACTTTGGCCAAGTGGCTTACTATGTCACATGCGAACTGAAGTGATGATTGTTTGATCAGTATGGTTCTGTTCTGTTTATTTTTCTTCTACTTTGGTTTAAAACATGACTGAGGTCAGATGTAAACAAAATAATCGATATGTACAATTGTTGTTTTGGAACAATAAAACGCTATGTTATGTTATTGTTATTATTATCGTTATCATTATTATTATTATTATTTGGTTAGATTCGAAGTATACATGGGTGGGGTTGATTTGTGTTTCATTCTTTTTCTTCACGTGTCTCTTATCTTGTTCTATGTTTGGCCAAATTACCAAAGTCCAATGCCAAAGACTTTGGAGTTTCATTCGACTCCATATGTAAACACACTTGTTCAACTGCCAACACCGACATCCAGATTATAAGAGACAGAGGATTGAGGGGTGGGGTTCTTGTGTGCCCCATGCCACAGTCACCCTCTGTGCACCTGTCTTTACTTAAACTTAGCCCTTAGCCCTAGCCTCAGATGAGATTTCTGCAATTCCAGTTTATTTATATACTGTTATGGACAGCAGTAATGGGAGAGACTCACATATTAGAGGACATTAACCCCATGCTTCTCTAATAGGTGAGTTTCTCCCAAGAGGAGCACGACTCCATGCTCCTCTAATGGGTGACTTTCTCCCATGAAGGAGCATGTCAGACCCATGACCCATGCTCCTCTAATGGGTGAGTTTATCCGAAGAGTTGCATAACACCATGTTCCTCTAATGGGCGAGTTTCTCCCTTGAAGAAGTATGACCCCAATCACACCCATGCACCTCTAATGGGTGAGTTTCTCCCGAGAGGAGAATGACCCCATGCTCCTGTAATGGGTGACTCTCTATGTTGGACTTTCACTAGGTAATATTTTGAAGCTTCAGTATGTTCGTAATGTCGCTCTCATCTTATTGGAGGTATCCATAGGTTTGGCCATATAGCTTCCTTTATGCAGGATATTTTGTTCCCCATTCCAGCAGTTTAAGATCCTAACCCTTATGCACAATTGCCTTTTTGGCTCTGCTCCAACATACCTTAGGGACTTCTGCATTTCAACCTCTCGAGTCCTGGGTCGTGGCACCCTTCGGTCAGCTGCTCATGGACTCCGGACTGTCCCTCGTATGCTGTTACTGCTCAGTTCAAAAGCTTTGCCTATGTTGGACAGTTGGACCATCAGCTGAAATCGCCTTCTTTGAGAACTGCAGCTCGAGCTCCTCAGTTTGTCCCTTCCACAGTTTCACAAGTGCCTGAAGTCTGTATTATTCCACAGTGATTTGACTTCCTCGGGGAGCGCCAATGTGAATTCTTTTCTTGAAGTGGCGCTTTATAAATGTCAGACTACAATTACAATTACAATTACGGCTGAGCATAAAGATCCGCCACGTGCAGGGCGCAGTCGGCAGGTAAGGGGAACTTCCATACCCACTGAGTCCAGATAATCTCCACTGAAGGTTCATTTTGGCTCTTCCCATTCACAAAATAGCTTCACATGATATAATGTAAATGGTATTATATGGTATTATATATCGTGTTATATTACGTGATGTGATGTCATTTCAATCATTTATCATAATATATTATATTTTTATTATGATATTCACTTTTGACATCTTTGCCTTTATGTTTTTGCATATTTTGTTTTCGAAGCATTTCTGCGATTGTCATTGTAATTGCAAATTTATATAGCACCACATCAGGAAAGACTCATCAAAGAGTCTGGGTTTCACTGCCACCAATCTGTTTGTCAGTGTTGGTGGCTTGAGATTTTGATGTTAATAAAACTCGTAAATTTTTTTTGGTTATTTGAAATCTTAGTGAATGTTTTTCATGTTTTGTTTGTAGAAAGACACAACTGGTCAGTACCTGCTTGATCACGTCAGCTCAACGCTGGACTTGGCCGAGAGAGACTACTTTGGTCTGCGCTATGTTGATGCTGAGAAACAGAGAGTAAGGGTTTTCGATATCGGCTTAACCCCTTACTGTTATTATCAGCTTAACTGCTTATCATCATCATCATCATCTTCATCATCATCATCATCATCATCATCATCATCATCATCATCATCATCATCATCATCATCATCATCATCATCATCATCATCATCATCATCATCATCATCATCACCACCACCACCACCACCACCACCACCACCACCACTACCACCACCACCATCATCATCATCAACATCATCATCAACATCATCATCATCATCACCACCACCACCACCACCACCATCATCATCATCATCATCATCATCAACATTGCTAAAGGTCCCTAGACCGTAACCGTCGCAGGGGCGGAGGATTGTATCCCTATGCTCCACGTTACAATGCAAGCACTCCAACCAATTGGCTGCCTTATCCCACGTGTTCATTTGCTACTACACCTGAGGCAGATCGTATTCGTTATCGTAATCTTGATCTAAGAATTTCTGGTTGTCTTTGTAGCATTGGCTCGATCCCACAAGATCCGCCTATCGACAGCTCAAGAGTAAGTCTCAGACTCATCCTTTTTAGCATAAGAACAAGTCTCAGACTCATCCTTTTTAGCATAAGAACAAGTCTCAGACTCATCCTGTTTAGCCTAAGAATAAGTCTCAGACTCATCCTCTTTAGCATAAGAACAAGTCTCAGACTCAACCTCTTTGGCCTGCACCTGTTTAGGAAGCCAAAAGCATTTATGTTTTAAAAAACAGTTAAAACTGTACTTACTATCTAACTCTTAGTATTTGAGCTGACGCTCAAAGGCGTAAAGCATCCTAGAAGTAGCTAATCGGTAATGACGATTCATAGAAATTATCGTAAATACAGTGAGAGTGACAACCTCACCGGAGTCGAATCAGCGAGCACATTGTAACAATTGAACGAATTCTGGTACATATAGCGCTGAATTCAAACGATTTAAAGGTGTCTAATTTAGAGACTACTGTATTTTGATAACAATCTTAATAAAAACTGCTATGTAACACCTATAACAATTGCGCTGACAATTGACCGTGTAAAGCATCCTAGAATTGGCTAGCTTACTACTGACGATGCTATACAAACTGTCATAATTACAATTACATTGACAAGAGTTTGGCAGCATATCGGCTTTAAAAATTGTCGTCGATCCCACAAGATCCGCGCCTAACTGGCTTGGAAAGGCTGTTAAGCCACTGCACACAATTATGTGAATGAGGCTTTCACTGTGAGATGCCATTCTTCAAGCATGACGCCATTCGTCAAGTATGAATGGGAATCCGTAGATTGTGCTCTACGTGGTTGCGTGGGCCCACCAGTGGTGACTCATCTAGTTTTCTGTGCATTGTTTTCCTTGCTAACGACGTTTCAATTTCATGATTACAGTGTGGGCTCATTGACGCGAAGCCATCAGGGATATGTCTTATGGTGACTGTAACTGTAATTGAACATTTAAAAAAGCGCCACTCAATGATTCAGAGGCCCTCCGGACCTATGTCAGCACTTTCGCTAACAAATTACATGAAAATAATAAAATGCTAATAAAAAATAAAATGCTAATAAAACGGTAATAAAATGGGTATTTTAGGAACGAAGTAGAGAAAAGCTTAGGACCTCGAACTGCATGTGAACCATTCCATATGTAAAAAAAAGGATAATGCTGAAGATATTATTATTTACCACTGCACTGTAGTTTTTGTATGGCTCGCTA
This sequence comes from Allolobophora icterica, assembly GCA_963556255.1. Classification (NCBI taxonomy): domain Eukaryota; kingdom Metazoa; phylum Annelida; class Clitellata; order Crassiclitellata; family Lumbricidae; genus Allolobophora; species Allolobophora icterica. Next base: position 47,141,778 of record OY744615.1, on the reverse strand, counting down.
ACTGATACTGCGTGTTAAGTTGGGGGAGATAACACCATTTTGCGTTAGGCAGAAAGACGTGAAAACGGGTTCACACTGTACTTCTTAAAAGCTTTTGTTTCTTCTGACTGCAGATGTGCAGCCGATGGTATTGTGCTTTCGGGTCAAGTTCTATCCATCGGAGCCACTGAAGCTGAAGGAAGAGATTACGAGGTCTGTAACTGTTGTAACAGTCTTTTAAGATGACGGTATACTCGTCTGTGACTGAGGTGCTGAGATTGTTAGCTGTCTATTGAGGGTTTGTCCCAGTACGATTGTTTGTGGGCAGAGGTAACATCTGGGCAGGGGACTGCACAATCAACACAACAGTTTTCCATCAGAGTCGTGACCTGTACGTCTTGGGGTAGTTGCAGCCTGCTGAGCATGGGGGATTGGAGACGCTGCAAGTACCTGCAGCCGAAGCCAAAAATGCAGGTAGTGCCAGCGAGGTCACTCGGTGAATGTCCAACCCACCAGCCTTGACTGGATCCATGGATTGTCAGAGAGGGACAAATTGAGTATTGATCAAGACCACGGCGTAGTAGTGAATCGAAAGTCATTATTATTGTCATCATCATCATCATCATCATCATCGTCATCGTCATCGTCATCGTCATCGTCATCGTCATCATCATCATCATCATCATCATCATCATCATCATCATCATCATCGACATCGTCATCATCATCATCATCATCATCATCATCATCATCATCATCATCATCATCATCATTACTATTCTGAAAGCTAAAGAAACAGCTAATGATGTCTTTAACACTTTTCAAACTGGCACAGTTGCATTGCAAAACAGTAGCACATAACGTTGGTGCGCTTCTAGGAGTGTTCGAGACGTCTGTGGAAGGTTTTGAATGCCTGAAGATATGAAATGAACCAAGGCTTAGGCCTATTGGTGAGTCTACTGTGCTTGGTAATGAGTGGGGCATGGGTATCGAGGAGACTTGATCTCCTTGACTCCCAACTGGTTTTTACCCTCTTTTCCCTCGATGACCTTCTGTCTTGCTGCAATTCCAAACTCTCAAGTCTCCTCGATACCTATGCCCCACTCATTACCTTCCCGAACTCTTCACCATCCAGCCACCCAGGTCTACCCGTTCAACCTGGTATCTCGTGCGCTGTCTCCCATCCCCAGTCACTACTCGACTCAAGTTCTCCAACCGATCCTTATCCCACGCTGCACCTCAGCTCTGGAACGAACTTCCCCTTGAATTCCGCATATTCTCAGTTCCTCCACCAATACCGCCACTCACTCACCGTCAGGCTCCTCTACTCATCACCCCACAGGCTTTCCGCTCTAAATTGAGGTCCCACCTCTTCAAGAATTCCTACCCTAATCCAACTGATCCTCAGCCTTCCAAGCTTTCTCGTCCTCAAAGAAACCCGCCGTAACAGCTGCTCTGCCTCTCTGGTCTCTGCCAACTCAGACCTCCACTGGACATCGATCTCTGGACAACCCCTCTGATACGACGCAGCACTCTTGAATAAGCTGGTGCTCTGCGCTTAGCTTTACAGTGGCGCTTTAGAAAATTGGAAATTACGATTACGATTACGATGGACGATTTCGTTATGCATTGAGTTCATCTTAATTATGTTTTATAAAAGTCTAGTTATCTTTACGTCTCACCTAGTTATGTTGCGCATCGATTATGTTCGTTATGTGTTCCTTAGGTATTACCTGTTCCTCCAGCTGTCACGTGACTTCTACCACGGACGACTCTTGTGTTCGCAGTCGGAGGCAATTCAATTGTCTGCTTTGCTTATTCAAGGTATAGGCCTACCTCACAGCCAGTAATTGTAATTGTAATTAGAGTAACTGTAGCTGTAATGCAGTTGTAATTGTAAGTTTAGTGTCTTGTGTAGTGATCTACTAATCTACTAATGATAATAATAAATACAAAATAATAACAAATAATAAAATAATAATAGTAAATATAAATACTACTGCTAAAAGTACTGCTACTACTACAACTACTACTGCTACTACTACAACCACCACCACCATTAATAACAATAACAATAATAATAATAATTATAATAAAGGCAGCTGTAGATTTATCTTGATATATATAAAATTTGGTATATATAAAGCTTCCCATAGACGCCCTTTAAACAAAATCCAATGACGCTATATATTCACCAACTGCATTCAATCATAGCATCGATGACCTGGACTTCGTGTACTCCGTTTAACTGTAAAACGATCGATTTCTCTACAAGATATCGAATAATAATGATTATGATGATGGCAATAATGATAACACTAACAGCAGCGACGACAAAAGCAACAACAATATTAATAATAATAATAAATCTTATTACTACTACTACTACTACTACTACTACTACTACTACTACTACTACTACTACTACTACTACTACTACTACTACTACTACTACTACTACTACTACTATACTACTACTACTACTACTACTACTACTACTACTACCACCACTACTACAACTGATAATAGTAATAAATAGAAGTAGTAGTAGTAATAATAGTAGCAGTTGCTGTATAGTAGTGGTAGTAGTAGTGCACCTCGGCCAGTAATAATATCCTAGTAGTCATCACAGTAATAATGCCATAATAAAAGTAGTATTTATATCACCACTTTTATTCAAACTCGGGTAGCCTAGAGAAATTAATCATGTTACAGTTAAACTGAGTAGGAAACTGGATAGAGCTATCCGACAAGTATGCGAATATGATATATTATTACGGAAATTACGGGAATATTATTATTGCTATTATTATTGTTATTCGATCTCTTTTAGAAAAATCGTGTTACAGCTAAATTGAGCTAATTCAGTTCGACCAACGGATCATTGAACGCGTTGGATTATATATGGCGTCGGTGAATTTAGTTTAAGGGTGTCTTTGGAGAGTTTTATATAAATATATATGTGTATATATATGTAGTCCGGATATATATGTATCCACATATATTATATATAATATATCACATATATTATATATAATTCAATCTCAGGTAGCCTATATATATGGATATATATAGGTCCTATATATATGGATATATATAGGTCCTCATCCTTGTCTCTAAGGCTCAGCTTGGTTTCGCTCCAAAATATTTATGTGACTTATTTCATCGCCCTCACTCTGCGGCTTCTCTTCGTCCTCTTCGTTCATCTGACCGTTTGGACCTCCTCGTTCCCCGTGTCAGGACTTCACTGGCTCAATCTAGGTCGTTTGCTTCCATTGGCCCTGCTCTTTGGAATGGGCTTCCTCCGTTTGTTCGTTCTTCTATTCTCTCAGGTAGCGTCTCTTCCTCTTTTACCTTTCTTAAAACTTGCTTTTTCTCTCGGGGTCTATCGCACTGGGAGCGCTTCTGAATGGCCCTCCCGCTAGAAGCGCTTTATAAATATCCGAATACAATACAATACAATACAATATACATAATATATATATGGATAAATCTACGGCTTCCTTTATTATTATTATTTTTTTAAGTGTCCGGAATGGCCCTATTATTATTATTATTATTATTATTATTATTATTATTATTATTATTATTATTATTATTATTATTATTATCATCATTTTCATTGTCATTTTCATTGTCATTATTATTATTTTTTGCCCCGAGGTACCCAGAATCCCTCAGGGATTTGAATATAAACTAGTGCTGAAAATAAAATAAAGTGTTCGTCTATTTCCTGGCGAAAGTGCCCATAAAACACTGTGTTATTATTTTTTATAATTATTATTATTATTGGAACTGTCTCTTTGTTTTCGTTTCTGCAGCGGAGCTTGGAGACTACAGCACCTGCGCCAGAATCAGTGGTGAAGAGGATGAGGATGAGAGTCAGTATGTTAAACAGGTGAAGAACCTTCCGAAGCAGATACAGAAGCAGGAGGACAAGGTGGCCGAGATGCACAAGACATTTAGGTAGGAACAACGCCCACCACTGCATTGGATCGCTTCTCCTTATACAGTGAAATACGATACAATATAATATGCTATAATACACCACAAAACAATACAATGCAATACAATTTAAAGGTTGCTATCAATTGCTTATCAATGTCAGTTTTAATGTTTACCTGATTACAGCTTGGTTTAAGAGGCAAGGAGGAAGGAAGGGAAGGACGGATATATACTGAAGAGAGAGGAGAACACAGACAGACATACACACACACACACACACAGACAGACACACACATAGACAGACAGACACAGACAGACAGACAGACACATAGACAGACACATACAGACACAGACAGACACACACAGACAGACACACAGGCAGACAGGCAGGTAGATACACAGACAAACATACATACAGACGGGCAGACAGGCGGGCAGGCACTCAGACATACACAGACAGGCAGGCAGGCAGGCAGATAGACAGACAGACAGACAGAAAGAGATAAATTTTAAAATGAGGAGATGACTGTATGACGTGGCATTGAGTAACCGCAACATTGGAAAGTGTTACTTTACAGTTTGAAGTGAGTGGTAAGATTGTGAATTAAATATAAGAGGTTAACACAAGGTGCTATATAAATGTTTCTGCGTTGTTTATGTTTGTATCCGATCACTGTTGTAGCTCCTCTATATTCTGTTGCAGTGGAATGTCTCAAGCGGAAGCAGAGGAGAAATTCATCGAGATGGCATCCCACCTGGATACGTACGGAGTCGATCCACATCCGGTTAAGGTGATGAATCCGATCAGAAATTCACCGTAGAACTCTCGGCTGTTTTTCGTCCAGTTTAATTAACTAACCAATTAATTGATTAATTAATTAATCGATTGATCTATTGATCGATCGACTGATTAATTGATTGATTGACTGATTTTTGGTTAATTGATTCATTGGTTGAATTATTGATTGATGGATTTTTTCATTTATTTATGGTTAGTTGATTGACTGAATGACTGTTTGATTGACTGACCAACCAACGACGCATTCAATCAATCAGTCAATTAATCAATCATTTCATGGACAATTAATTATCAATCATTATTAATTAGTAATTAATCATTAATGAATTAAGTTGCGTTATTCTGTGGGCTTTCGACATTCCAATCATTTCGACTGGGTTTCTTCAAGGATTGGCTTCTCCAATTTCTCGAGGTTGTGCTTTATAAATCTCAGATTACAATAATTCTCAGCCTGTTATTTTACTTGAACAACAATCGATTGAGACTTTCTGCATTATGAAGTCATTAGATTCAATTAACTTCGATTAGATTCGGTGTTTGTTCTGTGCACTGGCTGCATAATTATATGCACTTACTTATTTGTGCTAAGTTTAAAATTTCCAGAGATACGATCAAGATGAAGTCCAAGTCCTAATCTTTCGAAACTTTTGCAATCAATCCAACCAAGAAATCAATCAATCCTTATTCTTCTGATGATCTTTCGTTTGCTGTTTTCTAGGATGCGAGTGGAAATTCGACTTATCTAGGCGTTACTCACCTGGGAGTCGTAACTTTCCAAGGAAACAAACGAACACACCTTTTCCACTGGTAGGTCGTCTCACACACCTCTTTTAAGTGTGATAATGTCTCTGTAAAATCAGTAGGCTACAAGGAAGCTCAGTTCCACGTGGATCCAAATCTTAACGATATCTTATGGCAACAAAGGCCGTTGACATCAAAAGAAATCATATTATAGCGTATTACATACAGTTCTCGTAAGTATATATAGGATGATGGCAAAGCTTAAAAGAGGTTTCTAAGCTTTGCCTTTATCCTATAAGTAGGAGAAGAGCAGTACTTCCGTTAAGCTCCAACTCGACATATGCTCGTACTCTGGTAGTGCAAGTCCCAAGCGTAGAGAAAGGAAGAGGGCGACGATAATCCTCTTTGTTATGACACAGCGTCGTTAAACATTAACCAACCAACCTTTAGCAAACCCTGAGAGTCGGCCATGGGCGTGCAATGTTACCGATTTCAGCTTTCTTAACCTCTGGATATGAGGGCGGATGGTCAGTCCTCTCCCTCACTGTCTTATCTTCCTACGGACAGTGTAGGTCACTGTACTCGTTTTAGCAGAGTTAGTTATACGGGGAACTCGCTATTATATAAGGGTTTAAGCGGTTCAGAAGACATGTATTCTGTGTGAGAACCACGGCAATTTAAACTTGGAACGCTTAGTAGCCCATGGGACACGTAAGCCTATTGGAAGCAATTATAATTGGGAGCAGTAATAATTTGAAGCAAACGAAATTTATGGACGAAAAATGTATAATAATTATGAAAATGAGCGGAAATATATCAGTTAACTTTGAAGACGTCAGCGGCCTTTGTAGCTATAGGATGTCGTTAAAAAGTGGATTATTACTACTACTACTGTCTATTGGAAAGAGCGCATTTCGTTAGACACCTTTAAAAGTTGTAAACGATGCTATATAGACATGGGACACGGTAGCCTATTGGAGTGTGCGCTCCATTTTTAGACACCTTTGAAACGGTGTCAACCGATGTTTTTATAAGGTATCGTTAAGCGCTGGAAATTGCTGCTAACGGAGAGCATACAATTTCGGAGTTGACAAACCGCAACTACTTACAGAAAGAGTAGGCTATAGTAAAAAAAAAGCCATTAGTCTAGATTAGTCTATGAAAGGTAGAATACTATTTAGTTCCTGGAATATGTCGGAACAAAACTCTGTGTATAAAGTAGTGATTGTCCATGGATGGAAGTTTAAAATCATGAGGACTTGGGCCTAGGCCATGGGTTCACGTAAAACTCAATCATCCAGCTAAAGATCTGATCTGGTAAGTCCAGTTGGGAGAGTTTGTGCGCCAATGTGGAATGACGTAGGGAATCAAAAGCTTTGGAAAAGTCTAGAGAGATCAGGGTAACATAGTTGTGATAATTAATAGTTGAGAAACATGATGAAGTGTGGCTATTAGAGCGGCAGTAGTGGAGCGGGTGGGCCGAAAAGCAAATTGATCCGCAATTATATCGGGTATAGGAGGGCGACATAAGGAGGGATAAATGTAGCCTTGGACAACTTCTTTTTCTATGATCCTGGACAGTATGGATACAATTGAGATTGATCTCAATTCTGCGGCTGTCTTCGGTGCAGGAACTTTTGGGATTGGATAGAGAACACGGGTTCGATCCTCCTCCTCCTCCTCTGAGATGGTTACCGTGTAGGGACCTTGAACAAGTCCTTCACTCACAATTTATTGCTCTGCGCCATCGATTGATGCTTGGTCATTAGATAGTGGCGCTTAGTAAATGCATAATAATAATTTTAATTTTAGTCATGACTTCATAATAATAATAATAATAATAATAATAATAATAATAATAATAATAATAATAATAATAATAATAATAATAATATAATAATAATAATAATAATAATAATAATAATAATAATAATAATAATAAATATAAATAAAAAATAATAAAGGCAGTGGTAGATTTATGTTGATATGTAAATCTCCCAAAGACACCCATTAAACAGAATTACCAGACGCTATAATTATGTATGCATCAACGCACTGAATTGTCATGCAAATGAGTCTCAAACCTTCGGTCGTCCCACTTCATTTAACTGTAACACAATTTCTCTACAAGAGAAATAATAATAATAACAATAATAACAATGACAATAGTAACAATAATGGCAATATCAACAACAACGATAACATTGTTTATCCGCTGCTTAAGAAACCTTCTCTTAACCTGGTGACCTGTCAAATTATAGAACCATCTCAACCTTGAATTTTATATGTAAAGTCCTTGAACTTGTAGTTATGAATCGCATGCAAACTCACATATCAAATTCCCGAATCTCCCCTTTTCCCTCGGCTTATCGAAGTTTTATTTAACAGAATCCACACTTCTCGCTGTTCATAATGACGCATGTTTAATAGACGAGCAGTTACAGACAGCTGACACACAATCGAAAACACCATGACTATATAGCAATGGTTGACAACGTTTTAAAGGTGTTTAAAGAGCGCTATAACCAATCGACTAGCGCGTCCATGTCTATTGTACTGTATTGTATCGAAACATTTATAAAGTGCCTCTCACAGTGTTCGCTAATCACAGGCGCTCCCCGTGCGAAAAACCCAGTGAATAGAAAGTGGTTTTAATAATAATAATAATAATTATTATTATTATTATTATTATTATTATTTTATTATTATTATTATTATTATTATTATTATTATTATTATTATTATTATTATTATTATTATTATTATTATTATATTCTTTATTATTTCAAACCGACATACGCAGTAAGATTACATTGAAACATGAAAGTACAATCAATATCTTAATTAAACACACGGTTTGGCAGTAATACAAGGCGCCGCCCTAGAGGGGGGTTACGGGAGTCGATCCGCGTACCTTATGATCTCCAGGCCATGAGTGTTACCACTACTCTATCCCCCACCAACCGACAGCGGAACGACAGCGGAACGAGGCACTTGGGCCACCAGCTAATAAAGAGGCACGTGTCAGTGGGGGGAGTTGATTCCATAGAGCAGGACCAATGCAAGAAAAGGCCATGCAGTCTATACGGCATCGGTTGGTAACGTTTTAAAAGTGTCTAAGGTGTCCTTCTCCGCTCACTCTAAGCTGGACCGAACTGATTGTCCGCCCTACGTATTACTCGGTCATGCAGTCTCGTTCTCGTGGAATAGTGCTGTGGATATATAGCAGTTGGAGGTGATGGTTCAGCAAATGGCCCTGGTCACGCGGTACCGCAGCGAAGAGGCCCCCGTCTGGCGTCTGCCAAGCTACATAATTGCTCGAAGGTGGGGCTATCTGCAGGGAGATTATGCAGACGCACCAGACGGTCTATCACGGACTGCAGTCTATCCCGCTCCTATTGACCCGCGAAGACCCACCATGCCGGTGCCGCGTATGTCACACACGCAAGCTGTAACCATGAATTTGCCACAAGCCATAGCCTGGTATCTAATTTGCGAGAGTTATTTAAATGCTTGTGACGGGCATAGAGTGTGTGGATGATACAATACAATGTAACTGTGTTTGATACATGGAACTCCTTTCAACGTTTGCAAGTTCACATAATATGACCACACGACATAACATCGGTGGCGTTGATCATTAATATTGTACACACATTCATTCATTCATTCATTCATTCATTCAAAAATTTAATATAGCGCACCTTCAAGAAACCTACTCAGAAGCGCTCCCAGCCCAGCCACGGCCATAGAGATTAGACTTGAGCAGCTTGTAAAAAGCAGATGTGTTACCCCTAGGGAGAAGGCGAATCTCTAATGGAAGACCATTCCAAATGGAGGGCCCAGCTATAGAGAAATCCCGGCGTTGCCTAATTGTGGAGCGAGCCCGAGGGACTAAAAGTTCTCCCCCAGAAGAAGACCGAAGAGCACGCCGACCAACTGAATCAGAGACCGGGCGGCAGAGCTCACACAGATAGGCCGGGGCACAGCCTAAGAGACAGCGCCATACCAGTACAGCAACCCTATAACAGATACGCTGCGGGACAGGGAGCCAATGCAGCACATCACGCATGTATGCAGAAATAGGGGCATATTTAGGGATGCGTCCAATAAGCCGAGCAGCTGACCGAAGAACCCGGTCGAGGCGGCCAATCAATCCAAGCGGCAGACCAACCAAGATCGCACTGCAGTGATCCAGCCTGCTTGTTACAAAAGCATGTATAAGGATGACAGTAGCATCATGAGACAGAGAACGAGAAATAAGCCGCAACTGGCGCAATTGATAATAACAGCTACGGGTAAGCTGGTTAACATGTTGGGAGAAGCTAAGAGTACGATCCAGGAGGACTCCTAAATCCCGAACCACGTCCAGGAATTATTATACAGTAGAGCCCAGGTTCATCATAACTGGCCAAACTAATATACTAACGTGTCTCATACTTATATATTATCGGTTGACAACATTTTAAAGGTGTCTAAGGAAAGCGCTCCAACAAATTGGCTATCATGTCATCGTTATTATTATTAATGTTTAGAATCGTTCGTTTCAATATTTTGCTGTCTCGTGTTTTTGTTTAGGCCGCAGATTACAAAACTCGACTACGAAGGAAAGCATTTTATCGTTCAGGCTTCACCCACAGAGGTCGGTTTTTAAAATCGTTTTATTTTGCTGTTTGTTTGGATGGATAGAGCTTTAACGCATCTTTTGGCAACAGGGGCCGTTGACATCGACAGAAATTATCTTGAACAGTTCTCACCGTTCGAACATGGCATAATACAGTGATATATTCTGCTGCTTACTACACCATGTAAACGTTTTTGAAGAACTTCTTTTATCTGTAGTGTGTTGAACATAAATGAAATCACAATAGTAAATTATATTCCACTGACGGAGCCAGGTCTAAATCCATAAGATTATCCTGACTCCTTAGACACCTTTAATATGGTGCTATCGGCTTGAATATAGGTATCGGAGCTCGATATCAATGGTTGAGTTCTTAGGGTCTTCCTGATACAATTTTACTGATATAATGACTTCTATCGCGCCGCGATTATAATGCAAAGGTATTCATTGTAGGTAGATTAGAGTGAAGTCGTGGTCAAAAATCGTAATTTGTTGCAGAAGCAGGAACAAAATGGGATGGTTCAGGGAAAACAAAAATGTTATTATTTCAGCATTTATTAAGCGCCACTATCTACTGACGAAGCATCAATCGATGGCGCTGAGCAACTGTGAATGTAGGACTTCCTCGATATCCCTACAAAGAAACCCGTTTCAAGAGATGAAAAATTTAACTGGTGTGTGCAGCCAGTCCCATAGTTATATAACATTTGTGACACAGTTTTAAAGGTGTTTAAAGATGGCACACTAGTGCAAGGTTAGTGTGTCCCATTGCTATATAACGTCTTGAAACCACGTTTAAAAGGTGTGTAAAGACAACGCTCTAACCCATCTGCTACCACGCTGTTGCGGATAATTTATGTGTCTCTGGCTTGTGCTGTGTGTGAAATATTATGAACATTTTGAGCATAATTTCATATCAGTGACTAACGATAGTGCTTGTTTGTAGGATAAGGAAAATACTGAACCTGTCAGTGCCAAAAAGGTAAGAATTCTAAAACAAAATTTAAAAAAAGAACACATTCACTGTGTGAGTGTGTGTCTGCTTTTCATGTGCACAGAGCAACTTCGATTCTACTGCGTCTGACTCCAGAACATTGTTCAAAAGTTTTTAAGCCAATTCGGATAGGCTCTTGACATGCTCGGGGCCAAGATGGAAAGCAACTAGTAATTACAATCACACACATAGAGGTAACTTACGTACAGGTAACTTACATGCAGGTAACTTACATGCAGGTAACTTACATATAGGTAACTGACATATAGGTAACTTACATATAGGTAACTTACAGGTAACTTACATATAGGTAACTGACATATAGGTAACTTACATATAGGTAACTTACAGGTAACTTACATATAGGTAACTTGCATACAGGTAACTGACATACAGGTAACTGACATACAGGTAACTTACATATAGGCAACTTACATATAGGTAACTTGCATACAGGTAACTGACATATAGGTAACTGACATCCAGGTAGGCCCTAACTGACATACAGGTAACTGACATACAGGTAACTTGCATGTAGGTAACTTACATACAGGTAACTTACATACCTTCCTACACCTACAATGTCTCCAGACTGGTGTTCTTATTAAAGAGTTTTGACAGCATTTATGGCAACAAAGGCAGCATTTTGTAAGATATTGAAGAACAAGAAGAGGTGCATTCATTCAGATAGCTCCAATCGACAGCCATGTTAGCGTTAGTGACTTCATTTTCTTGATCTCAGCATACGAGGAGTGGCCAGCCCTCTCTGCTTTGCCGCCTGATCTGCCCATTGATAGGTGTAGATCACTGTACTCATCATAGCTGACTTGCATGGAGCTGATAAATTGAAGCTTTGCCTTGGGGAGGCTAGGTAATAGTAATGGTAATGGTAATGGTAACACTCATGGCCAGGAAAGCAGCAGGAGAGTAGCAGGAGAGTAGCAGTATGTGGTTTGATTCCCACAACCCTCCTCGGGCGGGCGGGCGCCTTGCATGGCTGCCATAACGTGTGTTTAGTTAAAGTATTGATAATTGTACTGTCATGTCTCAGTGTAATCTTACTGCGTTTGTCGGTTTGAATTAATTAAGAAAGAAAAATGTTGGGCCCAACAACTAATAGTCTACATAAGGACAAATCCACTCACCAACAACATAAGCAACATTACTTTCAAACTCTTTCCTTTACTCATAAGGTTAACCTATAAAGACTTCTCTTTGTATGGAGCGATATTGCAAATCTAATAACGACTGAATGAAATAAGGTATATATAGTATAGAACGAACACAATTTAAAGGTGTGTTAGCGCAGCCTAATATTTACACGTAAAAATGTGAATGTAAGCAACCTACACGTTTTTCTATAGCGGCTGAATAGGGCTTCCACCCTACTCATTATAATTTGCTAATTAATTCAGGAAAACAACGAAAGGCGTATTTTAAATGGTAGATCTTCATTTGGGAAATAGTCGACACAGAAGATAGATAAGTGGTTGTTGTTTAACGACGTTGTGTCGTAACAAAGATGATTAGCGTCGCCCTCCTCGGCTTCAAAATTAGGTATAGAAATTATTATGTTGATGTTATCGGCAAGAAGTTAGTTAATGCCTTCTGCATTAGACACAAGCGTTGTACAAGATGCTTAATAACAATAATAATTAACTCCATTAACTCCAGAACAACAAAGCTCTTCGGATAGTTTCTAAGAGCCTGAGGGATTATTTTTACCTCGGGCGTTAAAATAATAATAATAGAAATAATAATGATAATAATAATAATATTAATAATAATAATATTAATGATGATGATGATGATGATGATGATGATGATGATGATGATGATGATGATGATGATGATGATGATGATGATGATGATGATGATGATGATGATGATGATGATGATGATAATAATAATTAGACTGTCGCACGAGATTTTAAAAGGAGTTACATTAAGTGCCCGACGCTGCTATTCTTACTTTGTAAACGATCTTACTGTCAGATTACAATTACAGTTACTGCTTTGTTCTGTTTTTCTTCATCTGCACAGAAGAAGCAGTCGTACAGTTTCAAATGTCCTTCATCGATCGCTTGCAAGCATCTCTGGAAGTGCGCAGTTCAGCAACAATACTTCTTCACGTCAGTACAATACTTACCATAATTATAGGCAAGAAGTAATAAGGTGGTCAGCAGTTTGTGTGGTTTAATTAAAACTTTAGAAATGCTTTCGCTTAGGTCGGGTCGTGGGATACCAAAATGTGTACTTTCCCGAGCGTCACTGCGGCTGGCCCCTTAGACACCCTAAACTGTTGTGTACCGGTGTTATATAGCTATTATAACAGTTGTTAGAGCACTCTCTTTAGACACCTTTAAAAAGTAGGCAAACGATGCTATATAAGTATGAGACACGTAGCTATATTAGTTGCTCTCCTGTATTTCATGTTCTTTTTGCTGTAAGAAACTTCCAACTCAGTCTTGAATTAAAAATAACCCATATAATTTGATGGTCTGTTCTAATTTAATTTCTTTTTTGATTAACCCCTTCGCCGCGACGGC